>JAANSN010002030.1:0-27368 GCA_036850665.1 Dicranocentrus wangi | reverse complement strand
TGACTGACCACTTTTTCGTTCCAAGTTGCAAGGACAAGGTGGAAATGAGAAGAGAAATATGTAAATGAGATTTTTTCTTTCACCTCTTTGTTCTTTTATCCAGAGAGGATATGAGGCTGAAATTGGGCTATTATGTTTGATTTCGTTTTCGTTGGTTTTTTGACAGAAAAGGCTGGAGGAGCTGAAAGGGCTCTTCTTGTGATTAATAATAATTTAAATTTTCTGTGGGAAAAGTTAACGTTTCTGGCATCTTTCCAAAAAAAAAAAACAAAAAAAACTGGTCGATCTACTTATTTTCGTTAACACAATTTTCCCACTTTTCATTTTTTTATCCACGATCCATTTTTTTCGTTGCTAATCCAATTTTTTCCTGGAAAACTGTAATTATGAATATTTTGGATAGTGGAAGCAATTCCACTCCGTGTAATTACTAAAAAAAGAGAGAGTTTTACGCCAATTACATTACATTATTATTCGTATTAGCAGCAACATCATTCATTCAGCAGCAAAAGCAGGAGCATAATAATGTTTTTTTTTCTTTCGGGGGAGTTTCTCCAATTACATCATCCTTAAGGAGGTTAAGCAGGTCTCATAAAAAAAAACTCCAACTCTCATGTTTTTCTACTCGTTCTGTTATGACATCATTTGATGATGCCGGAGCAGCCGAACAAGACAAAAAATATGTTCAACCAGTTGTTGCTGCTAAACACAGTCAAACAGTCAATCCAGAGAAGAGGCCAGAGAAGAAGACTCTCATTCCATTCNGTCAAACAGTCAATCCAGAGAAGAGGCCAGAGAAGAAGACTCTCATTCCATTCCATTCTCTCATTCTTCCTCTTCTTCTCCCCTATTTTTTTTATTTCTCTCCTCTTTTTCCTTTTTTTGTATTCCCTCGTCAATAATATAATCTGGTGGTTAACTTCTCATACATCAGTGTGCCCACCACCTCCCGGAGCGGCTTTTTTAGGAGTGATATCTCTCTCTCTCGTAAAAAAACTGTCTGAAGCTGAAAGAAGGAAAGAGAGGAAGGAAAAAGGAATCATTTTGTGAGTATAAGCCAAGCCGCCCCACATCTCTCACATCGTAATCGTATCTCATCCTCTGATAACGTGCATTACGTTTACGAGCCCACAAATCAGATCACAACAAACAGAATATATATATATTCTGTATTATTTCCCCGACTCCCAGTCACATACAAAATAAGTTTTGTTTCTCTGTCCAGAGTGCCCATAAGAGTGCACAAACATGCACCAAAAGAGGAAGATGAAAAAGAAAGAAAGAAAAAAATGCATTATGCACTTATGCGTGCCTACATAATATTATACTACGTACGTATGAAATGAACCTTATTGCTTGTTCACGGGGTTTTGAAAATTGAATGAAAACATATATTTCCCATTCATAATATCACTACATACTACAGCATATCTTGTGCATTTCACATTCCGAATTCTATCACTTTGTACTTGTACCGTACCCATGTTTGACCGTGTAGAATGAAAAAAACCCATCCTCAAAAATCTGATTTACACTTTGTTTAAAAAAATTTATATACATGTATTCTCATTCTCATAGTAATAATATTCTCCTCTCTTTACTCACACACACGGGGCATATTATTCCGCTCTCGCTTGACTTTTTGGGGTCTCGGGCTCACTGAAATACAAGAAGAAAAAAACTTGCTTTTGCTCAGTCTACCTTTTTTTTCTTACCTGTATCTCACCGTGTGTGCTGCCGTGCGTGCGTACTCCTGCTCGCCTGGCTCTGCCTATTTACCTGCATCACATAGTCATGGGGATGTGATGGTGATGATGATCATCATGAAAAATTCAGTGTTTCATCGCATCGTTGTTGTTGTGGCGGCCAATACATACATTATGCAATGTTGAGTGAAGAAAAAAAATGCTATTGCAGGCTTTGTGTCTGACTGAGCATTATTCTTCATTTCAGATGCTGGGCGAGAAGAGGTTGCTCCCATATCTGCTCCTGCTCCTCTCGGTATTTTGTTTGGGGCTCCAAGAGACGACACAATATTTTTAGGGAAATTTTTATTTAGTCTTTTATGGATAATCCAGAAGAGGAAGATATACAAAAAACACACATTTTTTCTTCTTGTTCTCCTTCTTATTCCCATCTATTAATATTCTTATAGAGCCCTCCCTGGAGTGAGGGTATATTAAAAGGAGGAAGATGGGTAGGTTGAGGTTTAGG
Organism: Dicranocentrus wangi; assembly: GCA_036850665.1. Lineage (NCBI taxonomy): Eukaryota > Metazoa > Arthropoda > Collembola > Entomobryomorpha > Entomobryidae > Dicranocentrus > Dicranocentrus wangi. The sequence goes on along the minus strand of JAANSN010002030.1, from coordinate 25,154 downwards.
TAGGGAGCCGTTTTTTTAAGTGTAATCGGAATCTCAAGCCTTAAATGGGCTCTCTCTCTTCTCATCTCTTCCTGATTTTTTACCACCACATTCTCACATCCTCCGACCCTTTTTCTCCATCCTGTGCTGCGGTGCTACTACATATCTTAATAAAGGGAGTAAGAAACGGGAGAGGATTATGGGTTAGGAAATAATAAAGGGGGAGCAGAAGAAAAAAAAATCTGAGCAAAGTGGATCTCCCTCTCACTCTCTCCCTCTCTCTCTGAACGGATTACACGGCGATCGGAGATTTAAAAAAGGATTATATCGTACCAGCATTCCGACACGGATCCCTGACCTAAGTCGAGCGAAACTCTTCCGCAGAGGTCTTTAGCTCAGATTTTTTTTATTAAATCTTGAGAAAAAAAACTCTCGTCGTCGTCGCAGAGAGAAATATAATACGTGGAGAAATGTGAAGTGATGTGACGGAGGAGGGATTGGATTGGGATTTTGGAATCTGGGAGAAAAAAAATTAATCATTTTCCCCCCTCAGTTGTTGTTCATAGATTGTTCAGTTCCGTGTTGTATTATTGATTGAGTTGTGTGGTGTGTGTCAGTGAACTAAGGTTGTTGGTAGTTTAAGAGGGAAATGATTAATTAAAGTGAAATATCAATGTTGTAGCGTAAAGTGATCGGAGGCAGACAGTCTTGTCTCCTCCACTTTGGCTCCTTATCTTATCATCTCCAAAAGTAGGGATCACTTTCAAAAAAGTGGAAGAAGAGGAGGCATCTGTTTTATATATGTACTTTTTCTCAAAGAAAAAAAAATACGATACACGTATTTTGGAGCAAGAGCAAGTCATTGAATCGGAGAACACTCGGCACACGTGTATCAGTTCTCACGGGGGATTTTGCATCCCATTATTCTCCCTGATCTTCTCCTCCTCCTCCTCCCCTTTAAGAGGTTTAAAGAAGAGGAGAAGGTATTTAAAAAGGTTTAATTCCTCCTGGGAAATATATTTCTTCTCAATAATAGGATGAAAGGAAATACATATTATGCAAAATATATATTCCCTCGTACTGACTCGCAGTTCATTAATCATCCGGAATGTTTTAAATACTTTTTTTTGCTCTGTCGTAATTAACACGCCGTTTTGCTGATGTCATTCATTCAGTCAGACAGAGAGAGAAGAATGAAATGAAAGAAGGGGAGAAGAAGGGACAAAACCGGCTTCAGGACAAAAAAGTGTTGTGTTGTGTGTTCGAAAGTCGTAATCTGAGATTGGGATCGGGAACACGTGGTGTGTGGCAGAGTGGCTCTCAAGAAGCAAGAAAAGAATTTATTTGGGATGGAATATAGTAATATGACTTTCACAGTGTGAGATTTTTTTTTCTCCAATTTACATACAAAAATATTTTTTGGGGATTTTTTTAGTATTTTCAAATCTAAATCGCAACTGCTGTCCTTGTATGGTCAACAACTGGGAGCAGAGGAGAAGATGGGCTCAAAAGCTCACAAAGCAGGTGGAACTCGCAAAATTGACAGACAAAATATAAAAACTAATTGCACCTACCCAAGTCGACCCTATCATATAATATATTATTAGCATCTCAAAGCAATATATTTTTTTTCTTCTTCTTCTTCTGATGAGGATGAGCTCATTATGCGGTAAAACAAGGTTCGTCTCCTCTCTCAATGAATGAATGAATGAGGGAAGATGAGCCAGCTCTTGACTTTTTTATTTTGTGAAAAACTCTCTCAAGTTTTCTTTTAAAAGTTATGTGAATGAAAATATGTATGGCAACTCTCTCCTATTTCAAATCTAAATGGGCGACCGTTTGTCTCTGTCTCGTTGAGTCAGAGAGAGAGAGTGTCGGCGCGGCGCGAGAGTAGAGTAGTTTTCCCAAAAGCCCCAGAGTTGGTTGGGACAATGCATAATCACCTATGATCAGACTCCCAAAAGCCCCAGAGTTGGTTGGGACAATGCATAATCACCTATAATCAGACAGAGAGGAGGACGGACACTGAATGTGAGAGGTGATTCATGTGAGCACACAATTTGCTGTCATCTCTGGGAAAAAAAATACAGAAACTCGCGTGCAAATGTATTTTTTAAAGGAGCTTCCATACCACAGCTTATTTTTTTTGCCCTGCCTTACTTTCTGGATGATATTCTTTTGGATTTTGGATTAGAGAAGACTCGACTCCACAGAATAAAGGGAAAAGACAATGAGTGTTTTTTAGAGAAAGATTCTTGATCTCTCTTCCATGCCATGCATGCCTCGGAATTAATTAGATTTGGATGAGTCAACAAGTCTACAAGTCTTAAAACTAGTAGTGAACAAAAAGATTGAGGATTGGAAAAAAAAATTGCTAATTTTTTTTACATTGTATCCCGATCCGATCCAATCCTGATTGAGATGCTGATAGGCTTTCTGATTCTTCTTCTTGTTCTTCTGCTCCTGTGAAAATAACACATCAACTTAAAAATCACGAGGAGAGAATCCGCCAGAGAGATCAACTCTTCCTTTTAGCCCCTCGTTCTCATATTGTTCGTTCGTTATATATATTTCTGCATGTGTCGCAGGATGTGGAAGAATGAAAAGGAGGAGGAGGAGGATGAGGTGGGATGTGCCTGGAATAATAATAATAAAAATTGTGAAAAAAGTGGTCGTCGCTCGCCACCGCCGTCGTCGTGAACATCATTATCCTCATGCCGCTCATGAGTTTGGCAATAATGATGAGGATTGTGAACAGAGAGTCTAAAATTTTTTTTCCATTTTTGGAGCTAGGTTTTGCTTTGCTGCTGCGGATTCTCCTCCAACGTTAATTACCTGCTTATTCACAAAAATAGAACCTCTTCTTTTTGTTGGTAGAATATGGTCATATATGACATGATGCTGATGCTGATGTGATGTGGTTATTTGTGGATTGATTACGGGCTATTCATTCAGCCTCAGCGGTTCTGCGGCGGTGGTGTGTCGGTGTCGTTCATTAAAACCAATTCATGTTTAGTCAGAGCGAGTGCATATATAATAATAATATTATTTCAAGTGAGATGAGAGTGATCTGCTGGTCGTCGTCGGGGACGCGTCGTGGCTCAAAGCTTGCAAAATAATAATATAATGTAAAAAAAAATAATGTGACAATGTTGACGGGAATGTCGTGGTGGTTATTCCAACGCCTGTTTTGGCTTTTGGTGTTTAAGGGGGCCATTCAAGAGCTGAAACTGTATGGGAATCATATTGTGTCGGAGGTGCAATGCGAGGATGCCTTTTCGGTCGGTTCGGCATTATATCACTACCTTCATAATATATACATATTCCGAAAAAACATGTATTTTATGTGCTTTTAAATGTGCTTGGATAGATCCATTGCAAAAAAATCCATTGCTTTTTTTTTATGTTTTTTATGGTAATTTATGATTTATGTATGTGTATGTGTAGTCTTTTGGTTCGACGGAAGGATCCACCTCTGACTTTAATGATGACCTAGCAGATTTTTATGATTATCCGGTCGGTATATAAAGCATATTATGCATATGACTATGCCTCTTTACAAATTTTAGTTTGCGAATTTTTTTTGCATATTTTTATTATTTTTTGTTGTTTTTTTTTCTTTTCTTTTTCGTGAACTTTTTCTCAAAAGACGTACGAAGATGAAGACGGAGACGAAGGAGGAAGTGGTGGTGGTGGTGGTGGCTCACTCCCGCCACCACCTCCGAGACCACCTCCATCCCCAACAGACTTGTCCCATCCGTTCTTCCATGGAGGGAATGTCTCTGAGGTTGATGCTCAACACAAATTCAACATTTATTCTTCTTTTGTTTAAAAAACTAGAAAAAAAATCATATAAATTTGCATGTTTTTTTCTCCTCCTTCTCCTCCTCCTTGCCTTTTTCCTCCTTCTTCTTCCGCATTGTTGAACAATAACGCATTTTAGATATGCGTGTAAAGAACATAACAGGATTTTTTATGTTGTGTATATCTCTCTAGCCTTTTCTTAACATCCATTATTTGTGCTTTTTTTCTCGCTTAATTACATAATCAAGTGGTACATGGCTTTACTGACTGGGATCATGATCATCATGTTCATCATATATCGCGGAGAACTGGTTTTTCTTTATTTCGTTCCCCTTGGACTTTTTTCTTCCAAGCATGAAAATCTTTGACTCTTCTTGTCTCGCTTCTTTTTTTTTCGCGAAAAAGAAAAATATAACAATAAATCGCTTCAAAATCTAATGCAAATACTGTTAAAAAAATGTGCTTGGAGCAAAGGAAAAAAGAAGATAATATTATTATGGTAGTTTTGTGAAGGGTGTGTCTTGCATTTTTACGCGAACGCTATTATTATTACTATTATTAATGCTGTCATGCTTCCAGGGTGGGAAAGATAAGGCTTCCCCTCCACAACCACCACCTCCACTCCCTTTTGTTCCGAAAAAGCTTCCGGGCTCAGGTAGATCCGGGACGGCGTGGTATGAGGTAGATAAATAACTAAAAAAAAAACTAAAAATGTGTCTTCAAATAAAAAAACCTTTACTCCTTTCAATCTTCACTTCACCTTGATCCTAAAAAAAAAGTGTTTCTGAGAAAAAAAAATTCTTCGGGGGGTAATTGAGGAAGTGTGGATAAGACACTTTCTGCGAAGAGAAAATGTTTTTTAAAAAAATGCATACAATATTATGTCGTTTAATATATCTTATGGATTTTTTTTGTAAAAAAATCCAAAATTCTTCACCGTCATTCAGGACGTTGACTCATCGGACGGAAAGAATCATCATCACGGGGTGTGCAGTTGCAATAGCACCGAGATCCTCCTCAAACTGCCAGAAACTCTGAGAGGATTACCGGGAGCGAAAGGGGACGTTGGGGGAAGTGGGCCGGCGGGTCCACCTGGAGTCACGGGACACGAAGGACGGCAAGGGATTAGAGGGGAGAAGGGTGACAGGGGTGACATTGGTAAGAAGACGAAAATAACAAGAAAAAGGATTCTTTTTTTTTGCAAAAAAAAAAACTATCCAGTTGTCTTTTTTATCTGGAGTGTGCAGCAGTATAGCATAGGGATGATGATGTATTGTATAATAATGTACTACATGAATGTATATGATTTGGGATTGTATAGGTGCACGAGGTCCAGAAGGGATTCAAGGGCCGAAAGGTAAAACATTATATAAAATAAAATAAAATTGTATAAAAATTGTGAATCAAGTTAACAACTAGTGTCAATTTCCTTTCTGTTTTTCGTTTCAGGCGAGCCAGGCACAATTGGTCCGCCAGGATTGCCAGGTATGAACTATTATTAAAATATATGGACTCAATTAAGAAACGACTCAAAAAAAGTTTATTAGATATAATATTCTCATTGAAATTGGGTGGATATTATTTTTTGCAAAAATAACATATTATGTACATTTCGCTCTATATTTCAGGTCGAATTGGACCACCTGGTCCTCCCGGTTCACCTACATTTCTCGGGTTGGATGTAAGTTGGTTGTTTTTTTTAGCTAATTATTAATTATATCCCCGCTAATAATGTTATTACTTCACCTGTGCAATATATAAATCACTAAATAACTACAAACATTTTGTACAAAAATGTGACAAGTTTGTTTCTTGGTAACATTTTTCATGCAGCCTGACTGGAGGCCTCGTAATTTGCTCAAGGTTGAGAGAGAGGACTAGCTTGAGAGCATCTCTGTAGTTTGTATTGACTTGATGCAATACTTTTTACATAGGCAACGGAAATAAAAGCCAATTTATACATTTTTCCAGGAATCTCTTGGAGGAAGTGGCGCCGGAGGAGTGATGGCCCGCCCGGGAATGCCTGGTCCCAAAGGGGACCGTGGAGAGCAAGGGATAATGGGTCCCAAAGGAGAAAAAGTAAGAAAGAATTATTATTATTATTATTTCCAGGTGGAAGCAGGTCAGAGCAAGCAGGTGGAGAGTATTACAAAACAATTAAAAACTGGTCTAATGGTCTGGATATATTTTATTTTGCAGGGATCAATGGGCGACAAAGGAGAGCGAGGCCAGATAGGAGGTCGAGGAGAAAAGGGGGAACGAGGACATTCCGGTCCGAAAGGGGATGCTGGAGTACCTGGAATTGATGGGATTCCAGGTGAGCTGAAAAAAAATAAAAAAAAAATATTCGTTGCGTTCGATGATATACTGGAAAAGTGGACATTTGTTATCTCATTTGGTTGATTTTGTTCAGGAACTTCTGGCAAAGACGGCGTGAAAGGGGATGCCGGGCCGGTTGGTCCACCTGGCCCACCTGGACTCCCAGCAGTCTTAGGAGGAGGTGGTGGTGGTGGTGGGGCTGGAGGCAGCTCCGCTCCATTTGCTAGTCTAGACGAAATACTCAACACGATCGACACGATCAAAGGGGAACGGGGGGATGCTGGACCGATGGGACCTTCAGTTAGTGAAGCTAATAAATAAATAATGGAGAATTGTAGTAATTGTTGATGGAATGCTAATTTATTTATTTTTGTGAATTTTAGGGAGAAAGAGGTCTCCCCGGATTGCCCGGCCTCAAAGGCGACACCGGAGAGCCAGGCCCGCCTGGACAGGCTCTCCAGCTGGATGGAAGTAGTTATACCTCGGTGAGAGGTGAAAAGGGGGATCGAGGACGGCGGGGAAAGAGGGGCAAGCCTGGTCCGCCAGGTCCTCCAGGACCCGCTGGAGAATTAGGCATTCCTGGATGGCCGGTAAATGACAAATCATCGAATAAAATAAAATTTCCTCCAGAAAGAAAAATAAGGAAATTGTTGACAAAAATAATCCTGTTCTCATAATCTAATCCCAATATTATGATACATGTTGCAAAAAAAAATTAATAATATTCTCTGCTTTCTGCTTGTCTTTTCTTCTCGCTTCATTTCATGGACAGAACATTGAAGGGGTTAGTATAGCAAAGCAACTTGATAAAAAAAATCTGAGAGTTCATCAGACGACACTCGAAATACAATAAAAAATGGAATGAATAATAATAATATTTTTGGATGGGGATTCTGTTTTTAGGGTCGACCAGGTCCTCCTGGACTAGCCATCCAAGGACCTAAAGGGGACAAAGGGGAGCCGGCCGTTCTCCCTGAAAACTTTTTCAATTATGAAGTGTCCGGAGCTCGTGGTCCGGCAGGTCCTCCGGGACCACCGGGTCCTCCAGGTAAAGTTGGGAAGAACACGAAATCTCTGTATTTACTACTTTTCCTCATGGAAACTGAATCCTGATACAAAAACAAATGTATTATCCAGGTCCACCAGGCCCTCCTGCGACAAAATCCAGCAACGAAATTGGTGCAAGTGTGACCACTGTATGTACCTGTTCCCGGGCCGCCTGGTCCAAAAGGAGATACAGGCTCACCGGGTATTTAAAAAAATTAATATAATAATCCTCAAATTCATTTCTTTATTCGGTAAAATAAAATAATGACTTCATTTTGTGGGGTTTCACTCAGGACTGCCTGGACTATCCATTGTCGGAGAACAAGGGGATATTGGCCCAATTGGTCCGGCGGGACCGCCTGGTAAATACATTTTTAATTACATATCTCTTTTCCTCTACACACGCCTCATCCTCCTCCCTCATGGTCGAAATATGAAACAAAATATATATTTCATGATGCGACTCTTTTTTCTTTAACATTTTATTTTTATTGCTGCTCGAAAAAATGATTCAGGAAGGCAAAGCTTCAAATCTCGCTTCAAAGAATTATTGAGTAGTAAAACAAGTAACATTATTTTCGTCAAAATTAACATTTCCTTCATGTTTATGACACTTGTTATTCTTCACTTTCTTTTTTGTTGCCAATTAAGGTCCTCCTGGATCCTCGAGTTCCGGTTTCGGAGGATCCTCCTCGTCGTCGTCGTCCTCCTCCTCTTCCAGCTCGAAAGTGGTCCCCGGAGCAGTGGTCTTCCTCTCGAGGGAGGGCATGCTCAAAATGTCGGAGTACAGCCCAGTGGGCACGATCGCCTTTGTCAAGGACGAGGAGTCCCTCTTCACCCGCGTGTCCGAAGGATGGAAGCCGATCCTGCTGGGAGAGCTGGTCCGAGCTCCGCCCGCCATGGCAAATGTCGACATGACCACAGAGCTCCCCTTCCGGCCAGTGCCGCCCTTTGAAGCGTCCAGCTTGGTGAACCGCGTTGAAGGGCCGAGTGTAAGTGACCACCGTGACCCCCACAACATTTTCTAGAAAAAACCAAAAATAAATTGTTTATCGGACCAGAAAAACTTTTTAAAAAATTAACCATTTTTTTCAAAATAAAATAATGTACACTCATCTTAAATATATTATATATTATTGCTTCCAAAGCGGGGAATGAACCAAGTAAGCAATGCCCACACCCACCCAACCCATATTTTCGGGAGGGTTTTGTTCCACCTCAAATCCTCCGCCTGGCTCTCATCTCAATAATTGTGTATTCTTCTTCTCAGATCCGATTAGCCGCCCTCAACGACCCATCCAACGGGGACGTGCGTGGCGTTCGCGGGGCCGACTACTCCTGCTACCGCCAAGCCCGCAACTCCAACCTGCAGGGCACCTTCCGAGCTTTCCTCACCTCGTACGTTCAAAACCTCGACTCGATCGTCAAGCTCTCGGACCGAAACCTCCCCGTGGTCAACACCAAGGGGGACATTCTCTTCTCGTCCTGGGCGGAAGTGTTCCAGAGCGGCGGCGGCGGTGGCCGGTTCGTTTCCAAACCCCCGCAGATCTACTCCTTCAACGGGCGCAACGTCTTCCAGGACTTCCACTGGCCGCAGAAGCTGGTTTGGCACGGGGGGAATCCGCGAGGGGGGCGGGCGGGCGGACAGGGGGACTGCGAGGCCTGGCACACCTCCTCCGAGTCCAGCGTCGGGCTCGCCTCCGACCTCCTCAGGAACGAGCTGCTGGGCCAGGAGCGGGTGGGCTGTAATCACAAGCTGATAGTGCTCTGCATCGAGGTCGCTAGTCACCACCATTACAGGAGGAGAAGGGAGGTGGGAACACCACCCCAGGAAGATGATTCCATTCCAACTCTAGCCAACAAAAACATTTCCACTAAACTAGATGACCACCACCTTAGTGAAGAGGAGTATACTCAGCTACTAGAACATTATGATCAGCACCATCATCATGAGGTGGCGGCGGAAAAGTCGCCACCTTCGTCGGGAGACGTCGTGGAGGTGGCGGTGGAGGAGGAGAATTAAATCCTTCCTCCGGTAGAGTAAATATAAAAAAACTTTTTACGGTCATTTCATAATCAAATCAATCAACATGAGCATCCCATATCATCAATTCCCAATAATATATTATATAAGATCAATAGTTTGTACTGAAAGAGACAAGATAGATAGGTGGAGATATTGTGTCCCTCATTACCCCACCCCAACCTTATACTCCCCATCCCCCACTCCATCTGTAAATAATCTTGTGAGTCGTGTAACTAAACTTTTAAAATAAACTTTTTTCTTTCTTTTTTTTTCAAATAATATTAAATTATGCGATCTCGGCATATTTCAATTTCTGCGTGGATAAGAATTATCGTGTAATATTGTACGTAGTATACTATTTGTAAATTTTTAGAAAATCAATTTAAGTCAGACATGTTATTGTCTAAGCTTAATATTATATACTATACACGTTAGCTCTACATAAATATGGAATAATAATTACTTGTCATTAATATTTGATGGAAGAAAAACCTGAAAAAGGTAAAAAAAAACAACAACTTTACCTCCAGAGAAACATTTTCATTTTTCCTCAGAAATCAGACTAGGAGGAGAGGAGCCCGAGAACGAACCCCCAGCTTCTAAAATGTAAATAGCCGAAAATGCCGACAATCGCTCTGTATGGCTTTCTTTTAACAATAATATAATATATTGAAAAACTAAATAGTGGATAAAAAATGTGGATGTAAATGGATGGGATATAATAATATGAATGATGTTACGATAATCTCTGCAGTTTATGTTTGTATTTAAGTGATGAACGAACAACGGTATGACAAGATATAAAAAAAACAGTTCGCGTCCAGTTGTCATTATTTGTCATATTATTATATAACTACAAATAAATAAATAAATAAATGGTTTGAAGCTGGTTGAAATAAGAATGTGAGTGAGTGATGATGATGGACGATGACCTTCAATCACGTAAACGATGTTGTAAACAGTACTACTACTACTACTACTACTACTACTACTACACAGAGAATATAGTCAATTTTGTCATTTATATATAATATTTAGCATGTGTTCCGGTGTATGTCGTCGTACGATAAAAAATATAATGTCAGGTTTTGTAAGTTTGAGTTTTTTTTGTTTTTTTTTTTGAAAAAAATATGTGTGTATACTTTTTAGTGAAATATTGCGAAATATTATTATTAAACATACATAAAGATTTTCTACTAAAGTTTAAAAAAATAGTAGTGGAGTGGAGTGACTGGGAGTAAAGCTGTTCTGATGTTGAATTTTTAAAAAAGTGTGACTCATTGCATAAAAGAATCATTGTAATAATTACAAAAAAGGAAAGAAAGAAAGAAAGGAATTCACTAAAAAAATCCCAATTCATATATTAATCACAAACTACTTGCTTAAATTAGAGGAAAACAATAAATGCTCAGTTTGGTTTAACGACGATGACGACGGGGGGGGGGCATTAAGTGCAGTATACCGGGGCACGCCGTACAAGAAGGACGGGAGAGTCATCGTATCATTTTTCCAAAGAAGTGATATATCGCGGATCATATCAATCATCGAACCTGCTCAACTCGACCCACTTGTATTAGTCCCATGTAATTTCTCAACTTTTTGCTCCACCGGAACATTGTGGCGCCGCTGAGCGCCATGATGATGACAGTAATTGTAGCAAAATCCACTTTTGGAGTACTTGCAGAGAGCAGCAAAGCCTTGAAACTGTGAGGTTCACCTGGCTCTCCAACCTGCCGCATCCCAATGTTGGAGTATGACTCATTGGCGGACCACGGCGGCGGCGCGTCATCAAGAAACTCAACGTACTTACGTATGTGTGTATGTGTGAAAGTTCAAATCAGGAACTATATACTATACCACACCTGTGTTATCATATCCCCACCATTATCAATATGAGCCGAATGTTTACTCACTCTCTCTCTCTCTCTCTTCCAATCTAACCATATTAAATGACGGTTCACACCGATGTTTTCAATTTCCTCTAGTTTTGCCGGCATGACAAGGTGCCTGTCGACGAAACTGGAATAACCTCTTAACAGACACGAACGAACTACATCCTTCTGAACCGACGAACTTGACAAAATGGAGAGAGAATTCCAATGCGTGTTTGTTGATGATTTTGATTGACGTTTGCTTGGCATGAAATATGGACAGTATATTAAGGAGCAAAAATAATTATGGTTCCCCATTATTAAACTATGAACCTCTCAATATATATATATATATATATATATATATGCCCTACTGTACATTTACACAAACAATACGAACCTCGACAAATACATGGTTAGCCCTGACAGCACAATCACCCCAATACGTATTTTAGAGTGAACGGTGCGGTCGCTCTTCATGTTTTTCTGACCGGTCATTCGTGTAGTTCGCGGATTGGTTTAGAAGAGAAAATCGATAAACACGAAGCTCATAAATGATTATAATATGTGGACTATCTAGGCGTGTAAAATTTCAAACCAGGTACTATGTTATCATCATGTTTGTTATCATCCCCAACGCAACGCCATTTTGAAAATGACAGCCGCAATGCCATTCTCACTGATGTTTTTTTTATTAGCTTTCCTCTATTTTTTCTAGCAGAACAAGGCAGAATAAAACTATAAGAGAAGTATGAATCTGCTCTATGTACAGCGTGAATCATACTGCTTTGCAGTATATGGGGAAATTTTTCATAGTTATTGTACCAAAAGCCAAGTGAACAATCGAATGGTGGATATTTCCCCATGCTATTACCCCATATACTGCAAAAAAAGCAATAAGATTCACGCTGTATATCGGCAAATTTTGAGGTGGAGTTTTGAGGTGGATAAATAAGGCGTTCATACGTTCAATCCTTCAATTACATTAAAGCAGAATTTGTTTTTGTTTTATTTGTCATTGGTCTAACAGGAATTTCACTCTATGACTATCGGGATACTGTGTTACATTTATATTATTATATGGCGCATATGGATACAGCGTCAAGCCCAAGCTTGTATTTTCGTTGTGAACATCATTTACAGGTTTATTTTACATATTATTCAATTTAAAGAGTGCTTTCAAGCTAGTTACCTATTCGAGTTATGTAGCCCAGCAAGCAATTTTAAATTATCAAACCTAGTCTTCCATCATAGCAGCTTGAAATGCATTGACGGGTGTGCGGGAATGTAAACAAGGTCGACCCAATATAAATAATGTAGCATTCCATAAACTTCTAACCACAAACTTAGTCAACCGTGCCGGGTTGACGGCGTGTGCAGTCAGCTTTGTCAATTTTGCTAGACATGAGTCCTCCGGCTGCATCCTCGTAATTCCATTCCCAACCACTTCCTTTAACTCCATTCCTATGTATTCAATAATCAGAACTGCGACTGCCAACAAATAGAAACATGCTAGTAGAAACAGCAAGTGAGCCACTTTTGCTCCGTCAATGACATCCGGGGGTTGGGATGTCATATTCCGAAAAAGCCCATGGGTTATCCAGTAGCTGTGGTTTGCCCATGACATCCAAGTTTCTTTCAGACCAGACTGGTCGATTCGCTGGAGCGATGTAATTACCCAATAGGAACTCTCCATCTTCGCGATTAGGTTGTACACCGTAAAATAATGTGATGGTTGAGGTACAAGAAAGCATCTTCCCTTGGACAATAACTCCGCCCGTCTGATTTGAAGGTTGCAAAAGTTGGTACACATGCCGGCAAACCTGCTGACCATGGTCCCATTATCATTCTCCTTCCAAATGTCTATCAACTCAATATCATTGTAAACAACATGGAAACTGTCTCTTATCTCACGCTGAATCCCAAGCCTCCGGAAAATGGGGCCCCACGTCCAATCTAGATATCCATACTTGGAAGCCCACAATATTTTGGTGCCCTGGTCGAGGAGGGCCTTCACTGTTGGAATAACCGCAGGTGGATCCGGCACCGTCATCAGGCTCGTCATGCCATTCATGTAAATACACACTATTATGGATATATGAAAGGTGATGCCGAACGTGGTCCTGATCTGGATGCTGCTCCCACGAAGTCTGTGCAATTTTTGGCTCCAGATCCCTTTTAGGCACACTTTTGGAAACAATTCTTCTTTCAACATGTTCCACGCCGGCTTTGAACAAATCAGATACCATGTCACACCGCAGATTAGGATGCTAAGCCACAGATTTCCAGAAAATGGCCTTGCCCACGGCGTTGTTGCCTCTCCTTCCGCTGCCGCTAATGAACCATCTTTGCCAAGCTGTCGACAGTAAAATAGTGGACTAGGGAACATGGATGACAAATGAATAGCTCCGTCGATTGCGTGCCGCAGAAACATTAATGCGGAATTCCCAGTCACGAGCAGGTTATTGTGATTGTACGCAATGAGTGTGGCTTCGTATGAAAAAACATTATGAAAGCGGGCAGAGAAGTTGTGAGCGGTAGCTAGGACAAGTGGGACCATGATTAAGTCGTCGCAAAGGAAGGCCAAAAAGGGTTTTCCTCTCGTCGGAGCACCAGCAAGTTTGGGACACAAAGAAGGATCAAACTCTTGAGGTATTTGACTGTGCAACTCGAACAGAATTCGGGTTGTTGTTATTGCATGGAGTGTATTTAGTCTTGCCGACCAGTAGCGCTTCTTATGTTCGGAAAGTAAATAATCCAGTCCACCCGGGACGGATGAGCCTTTGCCAGTTGGATTCCCCGTCGTGTATGTTGCTACAGCAATTACAAGTGTGACGGTTTTCGGGTCTTGTTGAAATTCAACTCGGAGTTCCACGGCCTGCTCTTTATTGCTCATCATTTGTGATTTTGAGACTTTAACCTGAAATGTGGTTGGAGTGACGAACCGGAAATCTGAATCCGATTCTCTGGTGTGGTATCCCGAAAATGTTATCAATCCTGTCAAATTTGGATTTTGTGTTGTGGACTCCATGTTGATATACCCAACGGCAGAGGTAGGCAATGCGAGAACAGCGTGGACGGTAAAAGGGATGGTCACCACCGGAGCGGAGAAATACTTGAATTGCTCAGCGTCTGAACTCCTTCCAGCCGCCACTTGTTCCATTGAAAAGCGGAAAGCTTGCGACAGAACAAGAGCTAAAAGGATAGCTACCATTTTTTTTATCGGAAGCGAGTTTACAAAATAGACAAGTTTCTGAACAAGAGATAATTTCTAAAAACCTGTAGTACAGAAAGCTAATTACTTTTCTGAAATGAGCAAATAACGATAAATGTTTAAAATGTTGAACCGCGTTTATCGTTGACGTGTTTCAGAGACAATGGGCACTATTCTGGAGACAACGGGCCTTGTAATTCTAATGGAAAGTATAGGTTTAGAATATCCGTATAGTTTCTACTGACATTCTGGACAATACAAATCTAGCCTATCATGTGGTTATAGTAGTGACATGTGGTAGTTTTCTAAATTATTGGTTAAGCCACAATCAATCTCTCTTGCCTCTTGAAATGTTTTATATAAAGTGTAATTCGAGGTTTAGGTAAAACTAAAAATCGATTAACACGAAACTAGAACCAAACTGGACATTAAACAAACCATCCATTTTTACACCGCTATTATCAATTTAAAAAATGAGCTGATAATTTTTTACTCGTCGTTTAACCATTTCATTATTAACCACATTCAATTACAAAAACAAAACGATCTGAAATTGGTTTGCTAAATGTCTTATGGTTTTTAGCTAATGCGAAAAAAATAAATCGATGGATAGGAGAGCACATTTTAATTATGACGTTCCTTCAAACAAATGTTTATTACAAAGTATGTAAGTCGCCGTCGCAGGTGGATTCTGCGGAAAAATAAAAGCAACGGATCTACACTTTACGAGAATATAATATGGAGCTTATCAAATATCTTAATTCGTTTTCTTGAAATTGACATGCATGGCGGCGACATGAGAAGGAAATCTCCTATTTGGAACATAAGTATGACAGGTAATTTTTAAAAACGTGTAGTACAGACTAAGCAACCATTACTTTTCTGAAATGAGCAAATAACGATGAAGTTTTACCATGTTGAGCCCTGTTGAGCGTTGACGTGTCTTTCAGAGACAATGGGCATTTTTCTGGAGACAACGAGCCTTGTCATAAATAATGCTAGTGGAACGTATAGATAGGTTAAGAAAATCCGTATTGTTTGTACTGACATTCTTGACAATACAAATCTTTCCTACTAGTTGGTTAGTGGTGACAAGTGGTAGTTTTCTAAATTATTGGTCCAGCCTCAATGCCTCCTGCTTGACCTCGTAGAATGTTTTATAATGTGTCATTTGAAAGCTAGGTAAAACTAAAAATTGATGAACACGAAATTCAAAAAAAAAAAGAAACTGGACCTTAAGCTATCCATTTACACCGCTATATTATCAATCATTATATCACTCTTCTGATAACTTTTACTCGCCTACCATTCCAATATACTAATCCCATTGAAATGCAAGCAGAACAGCTCATCCTCAGAATCATATCAGTTTCAAAGAAGAAAGGGATCATCCGGATCATCAGGAATCCGCTCAACCCCAACGACCCACTTATTATTAATCCCATGCAATCTCTCCCCTGTGTTCCACGGGGACAGGGGACATTATATAGCGCTGAACGCCATTGGGTTTGGAGATGATGGTTATCGTACCAGAACCCACTTTTTGAAGTACTTGCAGAGAGAAACAGCAAGGTCTGGGAACTGTGAGATTCACTACCCGACTGCTCTCCAACTCGCCATCATAAAAATTGGAGTATTGCTCATAAACAAATGACAGTTGTTTGTTGCTGATTTGCGTTCGATGATGATTTTGTTTCTTTTATTACTTCAAAAATAATCAGGAAATTGATAGTTGTATTGAATTGTAATATTGTATTGCTATATCGGAACCCAAATGACAAAAAAGGGTTGTCTATAATAACCCTGACTAACACGTATACAAGTATATGTATGGAAATCCACAAACATGATATTACTCTTTATCCCATTTTATCTTAATTCGCTCTTTATGGATTTTCCTCGGCCAAAGGCCCTATAAAATAATAAAATTTCCTGCTTTACTGCCGCACAATATCCCTTATATTATATGAATGATTCCCTGACATCCAAGCAAAAATACTAAATATTTTAAGGGTTTAATCCTTTGCTCGAAATGGCAACGCAAAATCAACTTCAAATATATACCTTATGAATACGCCTAAAGTTTAAATTTCTTGTGCCATTTCACGCAGCAATATTAAAAATAAATTTTTGATAAAGGTCTCATTCGAAAGCTAAATTGATGCGAATATTTTTGGGATATGCGTGTTAGGTTTCAGACAAAACGAAGTTGGTTGAATTGGGTCAGAATTGTAAAAACTCAAAAATTATTACGCGGCGGTAACGTAACGATCCAGCAATATCAAGCGTTTATTCAAAGGTTATCATTAAAAACAACAGCAAAATAACCAATTCGCAATTTTCCGGTATCCCCATCAGTAAAAATCGGACGGAGGCACGTCTGGAGAGCGAGGAGGCTACGCTAGATATATGGCCCAGTTGACCCACCAAGTTGACGGAAAAAGTTAATGCCGTTGCTACAGTCAAAGATACCCTAGTAAATCGTGACATTTTTGTTTTATGACCCAGTCGGGTCGATTGGTATTGGTCTGTGAGCTATCACACAAATCCAAAAAAAATCGCATAAACTTGGCTTTCGAATGAGACCTTTATCGAAAAGATCTTTTTACTATTGCTGCGTGAAATGGCATAAGAAATTTAATCTTTAAGCGTACTCATTCGGTATACTTGAATTTTGCTTAAAAGGTTTTATAGAAAAATTGGTGCTGGATTTCGTTGCTGGCTCTCAAGTTTAATAAAAAATTCTATGAATATTTAGTAACAAGAAAATCCCTCATTTCTACTCGGAGTTACTACCAAAATGCTCAGATCGGACTGTCTGCTGCCCACTTACTTATGCCCATCTATCCCCAGGTCAGCAAATCAACTGGGCTTCTTTTCCTAGCTGAAAGAGGCCCGGATAAAATTATAATTTCCTGCTTTCTCCGCAATCGCAATATAGTATCCCTTATATTATATCAATGATTAGGCTCCGTCCAAGCAAAAACTAAGTATTTTAAGGGTTTTCTTCTTCACTCAAAATATATAGTCAACAAGCAAAAGGCAACTTCAATTATATATTGTCACGCCTATATATTGTTATACTGAAAGTAGCCGTAGATATTGTTAGTTAGTTGGATACATTTTCTGTTCAGCTTAGTTTCCTGGAATAGTTTCCAGTTAGATTCCAGTCTAATGGAAAGTATAGCAGAAGACTAAAGTTACAGTGGTCTGACTGACCGAACGAGAACTACACAGCAACTGCAGTGACTGCAGCACACATACAAAACAACGCAAACGAAATGACAATGCCGCAAAGGCTTCATACATGACCGCCGCCGTCACTCAATTATACATTGTATCAGAAAGTACATACATATGAACAAAGACAGCTTATACTTATTTAATCACACACATGTAACCTGTAAGGTCTAAGTTTTTAAACTTACATACATTTCGTAATAATCGCAGATACAAATGCACACAGACTAGGCAAATGGCGTCCATTTCAATCGTCAAGCTTAACGTAATTAGTTTGGATTCTGTATAGTGTATCTAATTGTAAGTTGGGGCATAGGAAAAATAAGGAAGGACACGCATGTAAGCCATAGTAGTAATACTTCAATTTATTTATTTAATTTATTGGATCCTACGGGGTTTCAACTTTTAACATTTTCAATTTCCAAACTAGCAATTAGTGTTAAGAGAGTGATGACGGTTATGTTAAATATTGTAGTTATAACTTACTTTACATTATTTTCCAACTTACGGATGATATAATTATAAGCTTCGTTAGGATTTCTGAGATGTTTAATTTCATCTTTAGTAGGGAAAACATTTTGTGAGCTCGAATATGATGATGTAATAGTATATTATATGATAAAAGCTTACTAAAATCTGCTGAAGAAACTTGCACAACAATTACCCCAATTGGCATGTTAGAGTAAACGACCGCTCTTGTTTTTCTCACCGTACATTCGTGTAGTTCTCGAATTGAATTAGAAGACACCACAAAATCGATGAGCACGAAGCTCGTAAATTATTATGTGGACTAGGCGTGTAAAACCTGAGACCAGATACTACTACATGTACTACACATGTGTGTTATCATCCCAACCACCATTTTGAATATGAGCCGATTGTTCATCTAAACAATTTTATGAAACCTTCACGGATGCTTTAGATTTTGTCTAATTTTTCCAGCATAACAAGGCCGGCGTCTGGCGACGAAATTAGAATAACCTCTTAAGAGGAACAAGAACGGTAACTTTTGATGTGCTTAGTGTGACTTTTCTAGTCTGCCTTAATAACTGCTTGAAATGCATTAACGGGCGTGGGGGAATGTAAACACAGACGACCCAATTTGAATAACATAGCATTCCATAACCTTGTAACCAAAAATTTAGCCAACTGTACAGGGTTGGCGGTGTGGGCAGTCAGCTTTTTCAATTTTGCCAGAGTTGATTCCTTTAGCTGCATCCTCCTAATTCTATTCCAGACAAATTCCTTTAACTCCATTCCCATGTATTCAATAATCAGAAGTGCGACTCCCAACAAATAGAAACATGCTAGTACAAACAGCAAGTGAGCCACTTTTGCTCCGTCAATCACATCCGGGGGTTGGGTAACCATGTTTCGCCCATGGGTTATCCGGTAGCTGTGATTTGCCCATGACAGCCAGATTTCTTGAAGGCCAGACTGCTCAATTAGCTGCAGAGACTTGAGTACCCAGTAGTAATTCTCCATCTTCGCGAGAACGTAGTAAACCGTAAAATCATATGCTGGCTGAGGTACAAGAAAGCATCTTCCCTTGGACAACAACTCCGCCCGTCTGATTTTGAGGTTGCAAAAGATGTGGCACACTTCGGCAAACCTCTCCAGCGCTCCCTCATCTTTCCAAATATTTTTCAGCTCAGCATCAGTTCCATAATAGAACCTGTCATTTATACTCCGCTCAATTCCAAGTCTCTGGAAAATGGTTGTCCACTCATCTATGGGATAGCGATCCTCCCAAGCCCACAATATTTTGGTACGCTGAGCAAGCAAGTCCTTGACTGTTGAAATTACCATTGGCGGCTCTGGCACCGTAATCAGGCTCGTCATGTCATTCATGTAAATACAGGCTATTATGGTTATGTAAAAGGTGATGCCGAACGTGGTCCTAAGCTGGATGCTCCCACGAAATCGTTGCCATGTATCAGTCAAGATCCGTTTTAGGCACACGGCTGGAAATAATTCCTTCAACAGGATCCATGCTAGTTTGGAACATATGAGATACCATGACGCACCGCAGATCACGATGCTAACCCATAAATTTCTCGAAAAGGGTCTTGTCCATGCCGTTGTTTCTATTTGCGCTGTCGGTAAGGATGAACCATCTTTGCCAAGCTGTCGACAGTAAAATAGACGAGCAGGTGTCATGGCCCAGAAATGGATGACTCCAGCCGTCTTCAGATACACGGAATTCTCAAGTTTGAGCAAGTTGGCATATTTCTTGTCAGCCTCTCTGGCTTCTTGTGAATGCATTAAGTGAAAGTGGACAGAGAAGTTGTGGGCTGCAGCCAGGATAAATGGAACCATTACCAGGTCGTCGCAAAAGAAGGCCGAAGGGTGTCTCACCGGAGAACCAGCAAGTTTGGGACACACGTACGGATCAAATTTTTGGGATATTTGATTGTACAATGGAATCACTATTTTTGATAATGATATGGCATGCAGTGTTTTCATTCTTCCCGACCAAAAGCGCGATTTATGTTGTTCAACGAAATCCAGTTCAAATGGGAGGGGTCTTTTGCAAGAGAAATTATTATTCCT
The DNA here is from genome assembly GCA_036850665.1 of Dicranocentrus wangi. Taxonomy (NCBI): domain Eukaryota; kingdom Metazoa; phylum Arthropoda; class Collembola; order Entomobryomorpha; family Entomobryidae; genus Dicranocentrus; species Dicranocentrus wangi. Next base: position 5,101 of record JAANSN010002030.1, on the reverse strand, counting down.
CTGACATGTTGCAATCAGTAGTGTAAGCATACATGGATTCGGATGGAATTCGAATCGAATGTCCACCTCTTCTTCATTGCTTACATTTTGTGATTCCAAGACAATGAGAAATGTGATTGGAGTGACGAATCGGAAACTGGAATTGGATTGATTGTTGTAGGACTCTGCCGAAAATGTTACTAGTCCTGTAAAATTAGGATGTTGGGTTATGGTTGTCGTGGTAATCTCCAGAAATTGAAGAGCAGGGGCAGGCACTACGAACAGAGCATGGGTTGTCAAGGGGAGTGGCAGTGGCACTGGGGTGGTGGTGAGGAAATGTTTAGTTGGCTTTGCTTTTGCTGACACTCTTTGAGATGTCGCCGCTTGTTCTATTGAGAAGGGCAAAATTAGCAACAGGATAAGAGATGAAATTGTGGCCATTTTGTTTTGGGTATGAAGAATCTTTGGAAACAAGTTTACCAGAAAACTATATTGCAGCTCAGAATAATATGATTTCAATAACATGCTGACCAGAATGCGTTTATTCTTCTCTGATACGAAGAACTCGAACTCAACAAAATGGATAGAATTCCAAAGCGTGTTGCTGATTTTGATTGACGGTTGGCTTGGCAAGGAATGGACAGTATGATGGAGCAAAAATAATTATGGTTCCCTATTATTAAACTATCAAAGCAAAATAAAAAATAAGGTTACCAAGCGTTCAACCAGTGTAAAGAAATGGAGGGAGAAGCTCTCAAAATATGCCTTACATTATATTTAGATAGACAATGCCAGTACGAGCCTCGACTAATACATGGTTAGCACTCCTGACAACACGATAATCACGCTAATTAGTATTTTTAGAGGAAAACCACCTCTCTTGTTTTTTTGACCGGTCATTCGTGTAGGCTGCGGATTGGGCTAGAAGAAGAAATCGATGAGGACGTAGCTCATATTATTATTATTTTACATGGGCGTGTAAAACATTAGACCAGCTACTACTACTACTACACGTACTACATACATGTGTGTCATCTATCATCCCCACCACCACCATTTTGAATATGAGCCGAATGTTTTTATTTTAACCATATGATGCCATTTTTCCACTCATGTTTTAGATTACCTCTAAAATGTCTAATTTGCCCAGCATAACAAGTCTCCTCCGGTCGGCGAAATTGAAGTCCCATGTTTAATCATTCAGCCCAATTTTATTTGCATCATCAGAGTAAACATTTTTTTGTTTTATTTGTCATTTTAGTCAAACAGGAATTGTACTCTATAAAAATCGGGATTATTTATCTATTATTTATATTTATTATTATTTTTTAATATTATCAGAATAATTTTAAACATTCAAATTAAATAGTGTCTTTCAATGCAGTCGTTTTACTTATGTAAGCCCAGCAAATTATTTTAAATTATCAAACCTAGCTTCCCTTAATAACTGCTTGAAATGCTATGACGGGTGTGGGGGAATGTAAACACCGATGACCCAATATAAATAATGCAGCATTCCACAAACTTGTAACCAAAAATTTCGTCAACTGTACTGGGTTAGCGATGTGTGCGGACAGCTTTTTCAATTTTGCCAGAGATGATTCCTTAATGCTCTGCATCCTCTTAATTCCATTCCAGACAAATTCCTTCAACTCCATTCCTTTGTATTCAATAATCAAAACAGCGACTCCCAACAAATAGAAACATGCTAGGACAAACAGCAAGTGAACCACTTTTGCTCCGTCAATCACATCCGGGGGTTGGGTCAGCATGTTTCGAAACAGCCCATGGGTTATCCAGTAGCTGTGATTTGCCCACGACATCCAAGTTTTTTTCAGGCCGGACTGGTCCATTAGCTGCAGAGATTTAATTACCCAGTAGTAATTCTCCATCCTCTTGAGAAAGTAGTACATTGTACGTTGGTAGGCTACTTGAGGTACAAGAAAGCATCTTCCCTTGGACAACAACTCTGCCCGTCTCATTTTAAGGTTGCAAAAGTCACTACATGATTCAGCAAACATGTCCAGGGTTCCTTCATCCTTCCAAATGTTTATCAGCTCAGTATCATTTACGATATGGAAACTGTCTTTTATCTCACGCTTAATTCCGTGTCTCCGGAAAATGGGTTCCCAGGTGAGTTTCGGATTGGCATACGTAGAAGACCACAATATTTTAGTTCCCTGGGCAAGCAGGGCCCGTACAGATGGAATAACGGCTGGGGGATCTGGCACCGTCATCAGGCTCGTCATGTCATTCATGTAAATACACACGATTATGGTTATGTAAAATGTGATGCCGAATGTGGTCCTGATCCGGATGCTTCCACGAAATCCTTGCCATTTTTCTATCAAAATCCCTTTTAGACACACGTTTGGAAATAATTCCTTCAACAGGGTCCACGCTAGTTTAGAATAGATGAGATACCATGACGCACCGCAGACTATGACGCTAAGCCACAGATTTGTCGAAAATGGTCTTACCCATGCTATTGTATATCCTTGCGCTGTCGGCAATGAACCAACGTTACCAAGCTGTCGACAGTAAAATAGACGTTGAGGTGACATTCTACCGAACTGGATAGCTCCAGCCGTCTTCAGAAATACGGAATTCAAAAGAATGAACACGTTTACATGTTTCTCGTAAGCCTCTTTGGCTTCTTGTGAATACGAAACGTGAGTGCGGACTGAGTAGTTGTGGGCCGCTGCTATGACCAAAGGTGTCATTAGCCTGTCGTCGCAAAAGAAGGCCAAAGGTTCTCTCACCGGAGCGCCAGCAATTTTGAGACAGGAAGTAGGATCAAATGTTTGGGGTGGTTGAGTGCGTAACGCCAGCAGAATTCGCGGTTTTGTTATTACATGCATTGGATTAAGCCTGGCCGACAAAAAGCGCTTCTTATGTTCTGAAAGCAAATCCAGTCCACTCGGGACATTTGAAAATTTGCCAAATAGATTACTCTTGTATGTTGCCAATGTTGCAATTACCAGTGTGACGTTTGTTGGGTCTGGTTGAAATTCAAATTGGAGTTCTACGGTCTCTCCATTGCCCATCATTTCTGGTTCCCAGACAACGTGAAATGTGGTTGGAGTGACGAATCGGAAACTTGAATTTGATTTGCGGTAGTAACCCGAAAATGTTGTTAGTCCTGTCAAATTTGGATTTTCTATTGTGGACTCCATGTTGATAAACTGAACGGTTGAGTTAGGCATTGCGAGAACAGCATGGACAGCAAAAGGGATGGTCAGCGGGGCAAAGACATGCTCAATTTGCTCAGCGTCTGAAGCACTTCCAACCGCCATTTGCTCCATTGAAAAGTGCAAAGTTTGCAACAAAATAAGAGCTACAAAAATTGCTGCCATTTTGGATTTTGTTTTCAGAAACCAGTTGACAAAATAGATAAGTTTCTGAACAAAAGGTAATTTCTAAAAACCTTTGGTATAGAAAGCAATTACTTTTCTGAAATGAGCAAATAACGATAAAGTTTAAAAGGTTGAACCGTGTTTATGATTGACGTGTTTCAGGGACTGTGGGCATTTTTCTGGGGAACACGGGCCTTGTAATGCTAATGGAAAGTGTGGGTTTAAAAAATCCGTATAGTTTGTACTGACATTCTTGACAACACAAATGGTAGTGGTCAGACAAGTAGTACTCTGGTTCTGGTAGTGACAAGTGGTAGTTTTCTAAATTATTGGTTCAGCCACACAATGTCTCTTGCCTCTTGGATAGTTTTATAATGTGTCATTTTATAAATGCTGTTGCGCTTTAGGCTTACTTTGATTACAATGAGAATGATGAATACATGTGTTACTGGGTAGACTAATGCCGAGTAGTGGAGCGCCGTGCTCATCGATTTCAAGCTTTGGATAATCCTCAAATTACAGGTTAGTATATTCCAACCAAGGAAGTTGGTGGCCAAATCAATCATTCCTGAAATTATCTTGTCATTCCCGACACATAATGTAGGGAAGGCTTACATTGTATTTTGTTGTCCCCATTACAATATACGGGCTTGTAAACTATAGTCCTCTATTAACTTGAAAAGCCTATTGTTCTTTCCTGAAACCTCAATGCCTTTCATACACGTCAATCAACCCGTCCTTCAAAAGTCTGGCCTTTCAATCAATTGTTCTTGCAAGAATTCTACCTGGAATTTATAAACTGGGTTAACTTGTTATGTTGCATGGAAATATATTATTGGTCGTCCTATTTCATGCTGAAAAGTGATTGACGTTTATTTTAAGGTGTTTCATGTGTTGAGCCAATAGCTGAGTGAGTGGAAATTACCAAAATTAATTAATTTGATGTCAATCAACTCAAAAATCCAAGTCAACAAAATATTTGTTTCAAATTCCGTGAAGTTGCGAATTATGTGTATTGCCCGCTGGCCCGCCTATTATCCAACTATAAGGAACGGTGGAGTCATCAACGGCTTAAAACGTGCAAAACATGGATATTACTACAAACTGTGAAAAGAAGTGTAAGAAAGAAGCCTATAAATATGACCGGCAAGCTTTTGTAATTAACATTCACCCAACTTGTTGCATCCTACTAATGGCTGCTCTGCCCAGTAAAAGTATAAAATTGACTGACGCGCAGCATTTCCAATAAGGCAAGGACACGTGAAGTACAAACTGAATTACACGTGCACGTGGAGTAATTTATCAAAAACCAAGTTCATGCTTTTCCATAAAGCAAACGATTTTCGATCGAAGGTTGAAAAGTTTCCGTGGAGTTAAACGGGAATAAAATAGAATGTGTTGATACTTTCAAGTATTTAGGTGTATGGTTTGGCAGCTTACTTAATTTCAAACCCCACTACAAAAATGTTCAGAGTAAACTGTGCTCAGCTTTAGAGAAATTTAGGACGATTTGTAAGGACGAGTTAGGACGAGTTCAGTAAGTTAGATTTATTGACAATCATGGAGAGAAAAAAGTTATTTTTATCAAAATTTGTTTATATTATTTTTATAAAAGTGACAAGAGGTGCGGATGGGCGGTTAGTTGTACCAATGCGAAATACCGACACCTTCAAAACTTCAATTCAATATTCTCATATCTGTCTCTGGAATAAAATGATTAAGCCAGGGAATTTAACAAAGGATTTGGGATTGGCAAAATTTTATAA
>JAANSN010002029.1:0-27372 GCA_036850665.1 Dicranocentrus wangi | reverse complement strand
GGTGGAGCATTGCGTGGATGTGTATAGCACAAGAAACGGATGTTGTCCTTTGGGATCCCAAACCTATTTTCCCAATTTTCTGTTTTTTTTTCTTTCTTAAAAAAATCAGGTCACAAAGCGACCACATATACACTACAACTCTTTTCGGACGACCGGGAGAGGACATCAATTCCATGGAAAGGACTAACTAACTGCAACCTCCATAAATTTTTAATTCTCTCCGGAGCGGCTCCAAGGGAAAGAAACAGGATCGTTTTCACAAACTCGGAAGCAGCAAGCAGGACTGGTGAAAAGTGTATTTTTTTGTTCGTCGTCACCAGACTGCTCGCTAAAAATTACATCCATTCCACTCACATGCATTCCTTATCTGTTTGTACCCTCCATCCATACCCCATATTTTCGTGACCACCGACTCTCGAAAAAAATGGGAGCCTAGCAAAAAAAAGTACATTTTTTGAAGGGGAAACAGCTGGACCTAGATTCCAGAAACCCTAGTATATTTTTTTCATTTCCCACCAGGATGGCACATAAAAAGGAGGAAAAAGTAGCTACAAGAATTTAGAAAAAAAACTAGTGATCTTCTCATCCTCCTGCTTCACCAGCCATGACTATTCGATTTTATTTATAAACAATAAACCTTCAACTTTTCCCCCTTTCCAGCCCCAAACCCTATATACACTCCCGCGTCGTGTCTCACGTATTCTACTGGAAATGGAGATATTACAGACGAGCAAGTAAAAATGTTTTCGTGTTCCAATTCCACCACTTTCTTCTTCTCCTCCAGCACATCTGTTTCCAGATGAAATTGGAAAGTGTATATTTTCCATTCCACCATGCTCAGTTTGGTTCTTGCGAGATATATTCACGTAAGCTCCACTGGATTTGTAAGCTTCTTATCGGTAAAGATTTCCGCTTTTTCCCGTAAAGTCCGTCACGGAAAAAACGAAGAAGAAGAAGAAGAATAAAAGTCCGAAGAAAAAAAAAATTGACGCTATAGTCTCATCTCCTCCCTCCACTCCACCACCATCGTTTTCCCTGCCAAAATCAAATGTCACGCTGTTGCGCTCTTTGTTCATCGTCCAGTCCTGATGTTCCGTTTCCCACGCGTGTGTGAACAAATACTATCTTGAACAGTCTTTTTCTCGCTCGATTTCCCCTTGTCTTATCATATCACGTGGGTGCGAGAGTGAAGGTGGGGAGGATTCCCACCCACGTGCTACACTCTAGTGTCTCTGCTTCCGTTTCATAAATATACAGTGAAAGTCTATTTATTTTTTTGAAAAAATAAAATGATAGCCCTGCTACCATTTCCAAGTTCCACTTGAACTTCCAATCCCAATATTCCCATCCCACCAGCACAGAAGAAGAAGAAAATGTGTACCGCATACCAACCGTGTTTTTTTGTAATTGAATTTCAAATTGGCGTGTTGTGGACTTACCTTGAAGTCTATGTATCCGTTTTTATCCATGTCAAACGTTCGGAACACATGGTCACAGAATTCTTCCGCGTTCCCACTGGGAAAAAACATTTTGTACATGTCAACAAATTTAGCCGGGGTTAATCTCCCATTTGGACAGTCTTGCTGTAAGAAGCAAAAAACAAACACAACACAATTTTAATCCTGAAATATTACCTCTTCTCCAGGTTTCGTGGTGGACTATGCAAAAAAAAATTAAAAACAAAAGCTTGTCTCCTCTCCTCCTCCATTCTATTTGCACTTCTTCAATTATGCAAACGAGAGAAATTTTGCCTCCCACGGGAAATAAAATGGGAGAAAGAGAGAGAAGAGGCATAAAATGTTGTCCCCAAACTCATTTGCATATTATTCTCCCACGACAAGCAGCTCGAGATTCAATGTAAACAGTGCGGTTGTGGGCCGAGAAAATGTTGGTTTTTGCGCTGTATGCCAAGTATTTTTTCCCCTTGTAACCTCTTCCACCTCCGGAAAGGAAAGTGGACCTCTCCTCCCGACGATTCTAACCTCGGCGACGTAAAAAGTCAACAGTGATGCTCTAAAAGCCATTTTTCCTGGTAATTAGCTCATCATAAAAGCAGTCCGTCCGTCCGACTGCCGAGGATAGGAATGGGATACATTCATATTATATTCTAGTAATTAGGAGCGAGCAAGCAAGCAGACCCTCCATTCTGCCTCCGCCACCACCACCCACTTTCCTCCTCTAGAAATTAAGAAAGCTCTTGACAAAGATTTTCAACTTCATCAGCCATTCCCTCCTCCACTCCTCAAACAAAACACTGAACAAGTCCAGATTCCATCGGAATACAGAGTATTTGCCAGAGTTTCTGGTACAAATCAACTTCCTTCCTCTCCTGCTCTGCTGCTCACCCAGCTCATATCCTACATCACACACTTGTTCCCTCCCAAAAACTAAAACTCTCCTTAAATTGCAATCCCTCCATCACACTGTTTATTTACATTTTTGTTCCCTACACACTGCATTCAAGAATCTGTTCAAAAATGTGCCGACCCAAAAAAAATCCCCTCTCTTCTCTCTCTCTCTATCCCCCAGAATGTAATATACCTATCAGCCCATGAATGAACTATATAGATAGATATTTTCGTGTCTAGCTTTTTAGCTTCCTTTCGCAGACATCGCAATCTACAGTCGCTGTCTTTTCAGATACACTTTATTAGTCGTTTTCTTCTTGTTGTATGTTCGCAATGCGGAATTCGGTGGTGCAGAGACTCGCAAAAGGAAATTCTCCTTGAAGAAAATTTTCCTCCTTTAGTCACCACCACCACCACCACCGCCACCACCACACTCTATACTACTGCAGTTTCCCGGTATTCGCCCTCCAATCCCTCTTTCCAATTTTTTTTTGGCTCCAACTATTTCCCTTTGTTATGCATGTAAAAAGACGCATTTCCGGAAGGATACATAGGAGGACGATCCCTGTCACAGTCGGTCCCTGTCCCTGCTCATGTGCCCCAACAACCCTGTACTTTACACGAAATGATCTTCGAGCCTTCAACTCGAGGTTTTTACATACATTATGAATGTCAGACAGAAAATGGGGGATTAACCTTTTCCCGAACATGTTAATAAAGGAGAGCCGTGAACGCATTTGGAATTAGTTTTGCACGTTAAAATTAATGAGCTGACAGTGATAAAAAAGAGTAGTGAAGTAGGCTATACATTTCTTTATATATAATATATGTTTTTGAACTTAACACAAAAGTTTTCTTCTTCTACTTTCCATCTTGCTCCTTTTACAGACTTCCTTTCGTGCGAAGCCTTGATTACAATGCGAAGTAATGCGAAACCGGACTGCTTGTTTTACAATGCAGTTATACTGTATATTTTGCACACGGAGTTGCACGGGAGAAAGAGTTGCGAGTTGGAGGAAAGTCATTAACGAATCAAGATTCCTCCAACTTATTCTACTTGAACAATTTGGATTACTCGGATTGCACGAGTTACAGTAAGTAGTAGTACAACCAAATTAATGTAGCTAGAATGGCGTACAAAATGAAATCGGCAATAAAAACCGAATCCAAAATGTTCAACGAGGCGCGGACGGACCTCAAGTTTTCCCCAAAACTGCATTTTTATTCAATAAAAAAGTTTAATTAAATTGGTGCAAAAATCCCATTATTAATTCTTCAAATGATTCGGCGGAGATCCTAAAATGCGGATAGGGATTTGAATTTGAATTAGGGGATCCTCCAATTTTTAGAAAAGCCAAAAAGTCAATATATAACGCACAACGACGGCGGCACATTCCACCCATTCCCCTGAAAAATCCCTTGGCTTTCCCTCGAGCCTTAGAAAAGTCTGGCGATAGGGGAGGTCGTTAATCATCTTCAAGACAATGCAATTCCAGCATGTAAACGTCCATGTAACCAAAAACCAATAACATGCAACGTGTATCAAATGTTACACCTAAAAAATATACCAACCAACTCGTTGCTGTCCAGAAAAGCCGCTTTTTTTTCTTCTTCTTCTTCCTCCTCGAATATATATCATGGTTAATTTTCTCGCTGCATGTTTGTGAATGCCTAGTGAAGGAGAGAAAGGGGGAAATGGGTATTGTACTATTTTACCCAAAAACACAAGCTAGATACTTTTTGGTCATAAATCTGAGCTAATTTGAAATCTGAGTGAGGCTAACTTACACACACACACACACACATTGTGTGCCATATTATACAACATGCTAAAGGTATCATTACAATTTTTCCCTTGTCTTCCTGCCTTTTATTCCCTGGGTAGCATACCCTCCATCCACCTCTTTCATTTCCATCCACTACGATTTTCTCTTTCTCTCGTGAAATTTTTAGGAGAAACCGGGCAATGCAATACCCATACACAGTGGAAACTGCCCACGCCCTCCCGGCCACCATATAATTTATGTAGATTGGCTGGCTAATGCTTGCATTCTACAATTCCCCATCTAGCCTCCACTCTCCACCGTTCTCGCCATGTACCTTATCAACTACAATCTCGGGTTGCGTGTCCCTCCAAGGTGGGAAAATAAATAAACTTTTAAAATTATGGATTATACTCGAAAAAAGAAGTCTACGCTCTACTTTCACTTGCCACATATCCCACTCCCCAGTTCCACTCTGTCTCCGTCCAGATCACGCAAATCCACAGTGAACCATTATTGACCGACACAGCCAACCCGTGGATTTTACACCACTCTCTCTCTCTCTCTCTCTCTCTCTTTCTCTCTAAAAAATCTAAATCTTTAACTCGAGCAAAATCCCTTGAACTCCGGGAAACGTGCCTTCTCTCCCCCCATTTTTCTGTTTTTTTTTATCCAACCTTGCCTTTTTATTGACCTTTTTTCCTCCCGTGTTATTAGTAGCATTACTCACGTACATCAACATAGACAGCCCATTTTATGGATACTTTCAAAAAAAAAAATTCCGTAACATTCCCACCTCAAAAATATGAATAATATTTAAACTCCTCACCAAACTTTAGTAGTCGTCGGCCCAAACGCGCCCCGAGAAAGAAAAAACCTTTTTACTGGGCAATAATGCTTGAGAAAATAACCGTATTGCACTCAAACTAGTTTAATACTGTATGTTTGAGTGTTCTTTCCTCCATTTTTCTACCTGCTTGTTATATTGCTTCCTCTTAAACTGGGCTAAAAGGCATGCACGGCCAGTACACTCCAAAAAATAATAATAATAATACTCCTCCACAATACCTATACGAATATCCCACCACCTCATATTTAGCTCTATACACTCGTGTTTGCTTGTGTTTTATCGCAACAGCATTCGTTCCTTCGTTCTTGGTGGACGGTTAAGTTAATGCATGTTTACATGGAAAACACTATTATGGCCATTTCCCCAAAAACTTTTTTTCCGGGTGAATACCAAATTACAGCGTGCGGAGTGTGTGTATAGATCGAGGTGTGCGATACGAGACAAGTTATTCCTACTGGGAACAACCCAATATTTTACATGTTATGTTTATGTGGAGGCATAACTTTACAGAGAAATATATTTGCAGTGCATTTTCCCTCGTGGTCCAACAAACAAACCCAACAAGAAAATACCCGTTCGCCATAATGAAGACCACTAATGAATCTTTGAGCCTCGCTTTCCACGAGGGTATGCATATACCTAGTCTCCCTTCTAGTGCTGATAATTATCTGGAGTCGGCATTAGTCGGATTGCAACTTGCAATAACAAGCTCGCTGGAGGCGCTCCAGGCAGGCCCACATTTTCTAGGAAATGTCAGAAAAGGTGAGCTGCTCCCCTTTCCCATTGAGTCGAGTGCAACATTCTCTCAATTCTAATGCCACATAAAAAGTGCAGCTTATATGGCGACGACGTAATATCCCCCTGCATTTTTCATTCCGAGAACGCCAATCATTTTTTTAAATCCACTATCCCAATACAAGTCCGCCGGTCAAACATTTTTGATAAAAAAGAACAAGAAACGGTGGTCTGACGGGATCATTAACATTTCATGCTGGTGATGAACTACTAATCAATGATCCTTACTTACGGAGTTTCCCCTCCAGAATTATTTATAACGTTCACTGACATTATTTTCTCTCTGTTCGAGGCAGAAGAGGGAGCCCAATCTTTTGCTTCTGTTTTGTCTGATTTAGGAGATAAATAGCGTGCAGAAAAAACACAACAACTCACCTTGAATCCCTTGTACCACTCTTTGATTGTCGCTTCATCGTATCTTGTATGAGATTTTAAAAAGTCCAGGTCCTCCTTTGCTAGCTTATCCTTACTCGTGAAGCAGCCCATGATGATGGTGAAAAGGTGATGTCAATAATAGTAATAATAGTAAAGATACAGAGAACACACACAAGCGGCGACCGACTATAGGTCGGATGATACAGTATACTTTTGCTGTTTTCGTTGAAGATTGTTATCTTGGCAGACGCACGGGCACGCTTAATTGCCCTCCGTTTACTTTTGGATTTTATCTCGCTCCTCTTCCGACAATGAGCAGTGTAGTCGGGTAATGAAGTAAACTATTTTTTTTGTGTCAGAGTTCACAAATAGCTAGTTCCTGTTTGCCACCTTGTTTGGATTGCAGTCAACATTTGATCCAGCCCGTTTCTCCTTTTTATTCTCTGTTTACTTTTCTACCTGGTCCTAATTTATTCCAGTAGACTTTGTGCGATTCGGGGCATCAACAGCCCAAGAGACACAGAGCCCCAAATTTTATTGTGATGATGCGTCGAAAAACAGGCAGGAAAACACTACACACAGTCAGGAAGGAGTTGCAGCCCGCGTCGTATACAATAAACTAGAGTAGCTGGCTCCTCTCCTTGATTTCATTTGAAGTGAGCAGGCGGTGTGACAACTGATTTTCCAGCGAGTTGTTCACACTGTCCAAATATTCATTCCGGGAAGAGGACTCCAACAGCCAACAACTCTCAACTTCAGACAGATGTCAAGATTCGTGAGGAATCGAGCACTACGACGTGGGTCTCAATGGGTTCCCTGTGGAAAGAAGCTGAGTGAGCAATTAGACTGTCAAAATGAAATATAACAATAATAATAATAGTAACAATGATAATAAAATAATACAACGTAGGAAAGTGGATACTCAAGGGTTTGTTCGTTGGATGGAATAGTTATGCAACAGCAAGGAGGAAAATAAAAGCATTTAGCAAAACATAAGCAAGGGAAAAGTCAAGTTTTTTTTGTTTGAATATGATATTGCGGGAGGGAGGCAGTACAGGGTTGTATGTATGGCATGGCAGGATGATGGAAAGTGACTTTCGAGAGCTCAACCGACTTTTAGACTTTAAGCTCTCCGTGGGCACACACACGAAATAACAAATCAGATTTTTGCTCGTCACACTTTGTCGCACATGGCCACTCAAAGTGGAGCTGGCTAGATGTGAAATGACCACTTCGCCCGTGAAAATGGCAAGGCTCTTATTGTTTGCTCTCCTCGTCTTCTACTTAAAATTCACCATTCCTCCGCTCCCATCTCTAGCCACGCAGAGGAGGAGCAGCAGAGGAGATCCCTATAAAAATCAAAATGATGACAACAGGCCTGGAACAAAAGTGGAATGCGAAACGAGGTTTAAAAAGGCAGAGTTTTATTCCTTTTTTCAGTGAGCAGCAGGAGCAGCAGCAGCAGCAGAGTTGCTGTTTGCATGAATGATTTTGGAACAGGGAGCTTTGCTGGTTGTATGTATGTATAGCTCTCTCTGCCTGGCAGTGTGTGCGCGTCGAGTGATCACCACAAACCCCAAGCCGACTGACAGAATGAGTGAACACCAGCAAAAATGGAAACAGGAGCGAGTGTGTTGCACACAAAACGCAAGAATAGGCTCAAGTTTTCCTCTCTATTTTGACGATATTGTATAATAATACAAGGATGAATTGTGTGGACTAGAGTGAAACGAATTTCGCCAAGTCTAGTTGCTCCTCGCTCACTCACACACATCTTTTGTTCATTACATGCTAAAATATTGCCTTTCCTCCACTTTGACGTAATTTTCAATCCAGCCGGGGTTCCAGCGTTGCTGGCACTACTTTTTCCAGGACTAGAAATGTGCTAAAAAGTTTTTTTTCTCTTCTCCTTCTTAACTCTCTCATTCACATGCAGACGGACTCCCGAGCGTAGCTGCACACACACACACACACACACAAATGAAAATGAGAAGAAGAAAACCTACAGCGCTTATAACTTGCCATTTTTTCCTTTATTTTTCTGCAAAAGTTAAAGGTATAAAAAGAAGACGACGTCTGCCTGGTTCACCTTCCACGTGGATTGTTCCAGTAAGGTTGGGATTGGGATGGTGGTAATTATTATTACGGAGGTCGTGCATATATGAATACGTACGTACAGCCACAGGAGCTTGGATGCGAGTTGAAATAATATATTATGAAATGGGAATGGGAAGGAGCGAGCGAGTGAGCGAGTAGCAGGCTCAAAAAACCTGAGAGAGAATTTCAAGGATTTGTTTGGACTGTGTGTATATACACAAAATAGAGATTATGGTGTTTATGGAATTGCTGGAAATTACCATTCACAACAAGACCTCTTGTTCTTCCACTCGCTACGATCATTACATTACGTTAAAGGAGGCACGCACGAGAGGAATCTATGATGAAAATAGGAATTTCTAAAGGGATAACCTTCACCTTTTCAAACATTACATATAATATGAATTTGAAAAAAATGATAATACGTCTCTTTGCATAGGATGAAATTTGAGTTTACACATTGAACCGAGCCAAATCTCGCAGGATTCATTGTTGTCCAACTAAATAATTTGGAACTATAAAAGCTACACGCTGAATAGTTGGTTGGTGCATAATTCAAGTGCTGCACGTAAATTAATAAATAACATTAGGGCCGACACAGAGAGCTATACTTGTTACCTTACACAAATATCTGCTCTCGACGTTCCACAAAGAGCTTCCATATTACTCCTCCTCTCATCTCTTCTATTTCTAACTAGCAATAAAATCTCCTCACAAATACGCTATTTTTGTAAAGTACTCTCGACTCAATTAAAAATTCGATACGCTCACGGATGATGATGATGCACACACAACACAACACACATTTTTCTTTCTTGGACAACTCAACAACTGCAACAACTTTTCAATTACAATTCCACTTGAAACCACAAAACAAGCCAGCCAGCGAGCGGAGCCCCTCTCTAGTTTATCCTCGCATTGGGCATTATTCACATGGGAAGAATTTTTGCTTGTAAAAATCCTACTTTTTTGTGCACCAAAACCAGCAGCACAACAACTACAACAACTCTGATGATGCCTGCACAATCTGCATAGTAAACCCAGCACGGCAACTTTTTGACTGACTTATTCACTGGAAAAATCAAAAGATACGCTGTGGCTCATCATCATCGTCGTCGTCAACACTCCATACATTTGAGCCACAGCCAGCGAGCAGTACGGACAGGAATGGGCTGCAGCAGCATGAAAGTAAAGGGAGATAACTAACTACACAGCAGTGCTCCTTACAACATCCTTTTACGCAACCCACCACCACCACCGCTACTTGCGTATATGTAATATGTACAATGTACATAATATCCTATGTGTAGTAAAACCACTTTTGAGAGCTGATTTCGCTTCAAGAGCATACCCAAATTGTATTTTTCTCAAGCGTCGATCTGCACCATGTTTATCATATCATTACAAGTAAAAGTAAGTCAGCATCAGCGACTCTTTAGCTGGCTGGACTAAAAGAGTTTTAGTGGGGCTGCTGCTGCTCGACTCTGTGGCGGTGGTGATGCTCATGCTGGTGACGTGATGATGACTTTTCTTATCCTTTTATACACAACATTCGAGTGAGTGTATAACTCGAAAGAAAAAAATGCATTTTATCTCGATACGTTATAATATTCTGGTTATTGGTACCAGTTCCACATTAACCACCACGTCATGGAGAGCCAATACTATAATAATAATAAGACACTACATAGTTTTACTTTTGTATCCTTTTATTACGACTCTCATAAAACATTTCACCTTTATATTCGCTTTAAAAGGCTGCGCTGCTGCTCAAACGAGTTTTGTGCCAATCCCTTAAAGCCTGCAAAAAACCATGCGTGTTTGCTCATTTCCCCCGTATTATGATGATATGAAATTGAATGGCTGAGTGGCTAAGAAGAGAACTGAAAGGTGAGATGTTTGAAACATTTTTAGCTCACTAATGTCTGGGTGTATACCCAAACCGCACACCCCCACTCGAACGAACCGCAGTCAGGACTATAAATTTTATCACAATTACAATGTGTTGATTGTTGATAAAAAAGCTGTTCGAGTTGTACATGATAAAGCAGAATCAGAACAGAATACATTAATATGGCGATGGCTTATTGCAATTACGACAAAAGTATTTCTATCTTGTTACGGGCGACGCTCCCTTTTAGTTGTTCATACACACTACCTACCTACCTACTTAATGTTCTCCTTCTTGATAAAGTCATGAATGGCATAGTAAAAATGTTTATGTCATTTTACGAAGGATGGAAAACACGAGGTTGGTGATTGCTTTTTAGTTGCTGTATCAATCTCTAGAATCAAGCTCAAGTTATGCTGACGAGGTTATATAGTAAAGTACAAGTGGGCATAGCCCGTCTTCACTTCACTCTAGCAATATTATATAACCACATAACTCGCGACAAACTATATAAGAGTCTATGTTCCCACGGCCGCTTCAAGAACACTGTCGAGCGAGATTGGATTCTTGGATTGGAGCAGCAGCAGCAGCAGCAACAACACAACAACAACAACAAAAACATGGTGAATTATCCTTTCTGGAGAGAATCCCATTTTTTTCATCTTTTTCTCATCAAAGTCATCATCGCAAACGAGATAAGTGTGCAAATGACGTAAATACTTGAGACTCAAAATGGAAAAAACTCGTTTGATATCATTTGCATATTCAATATATATAAGCATCCAGCAGGATCCATATCGGTAAGAGAGAATGGCAAAAAAACAAGATTTTTTCTCTCTCTATTAGTCCATTACTCATCATCGTCATCAGAGTTTTTTTTGTATTGCCATCATAATCAAAATGACGATGAGCGTCATGTTCAACATTATCAATCCCTGTCCACTTCCCCCTTTTCCAAGGTTAATAATTATTTTATTAAAGAGTGTGTAGTGAAGAGTGGCGTACATGTATAATGAGAGGCATAAATGTATCACAGTGTCACTGTCATTTCTGGTTAAAATTAAGCTGGCGATTAAAACCGTGCTGATAACACCAGACATTTAGGATCGTCGTCGTAAGCAACTCAACTTTACAACGGTTTTAGTGCACTTTGAGCATGAAACCACACACTTTAATGTTTACATTATGCGAAAAGAAGAGAAGAAACTCCGCACTATTACTCTCCTATTGCCTCTTATTCGTTGCAAAAAGACGTTTGCAAATATGTTTTGGCCGCTTGCTTGTTGCTTGTCGTCATCATCATGGAAAAAAAACCAAAATGAGAATGCGCTGGCAAGGAAAATAAGTTGACGAACAATTTATTTATCTGTTAACTATTGCATGTTAAATTAGTTGTGTAGCACATGATGATGATGTTATGATATCATCGTTGCTGTAATAATAATTTATGCTGTGCGTTTTAGTTATTGGCCCTCCTTCTGGACATTCTTCTTCCCAGTTTTCTCATTAGCTATCATCAGCATACAAAGTATCAAATGTTTTTTCTTGGATAGCGAGCCTTACATCATCATCATCACATCACTCCCGCCGTGCATACAAACAAAGAGAATAAACATGTAACTATTAACACAAATATAGAAGTTCAAAAGCGAAACAGGAGCCAGGTAGTTGAGGTAGTCAGTAAGCCACTCACTACTCACTCGCTCACACACGATCAGTATGCTTATTGTATGTATACATACTCCTCTGCAATTAGTTGCTATAATGCCCTTTCGCGTTACGGAAATGCTCCAGTTTGCCGTGTATTTTCCCTTGATGATATCTCTAATGGGTATTATCCATGCGCAAAGGTTCTCTCGTGACTTTTTGCTAACATACTCACAGCAGAATGAATGACGCAAAGGGGATATTTTGTATTAGTGTTGGAGCTAGGAGAATAATTTAGTGGTTGTGTGTTAATATGCTTCTTGGGCGAGAGCTGTCGTGTGGCTGAATTAATTGTGGTGCAGCATGGGAACTGCTCCACATTGTCCACAGCAGTCGACGCCATATGGAATAGAGCAAGTGCAGTCTGCGCGGCAGGCTACGGAAACTTGCAAGAATTTGCTTTGTATTATTTTGTCACTTGACTCTTTTGTGTCCTCTCAATTTCGTATTTAAACAGGAATTTACAATGTCGAATTCCGTTGATCATCTTAGGAACTGGGGTAGCTTGTAGAAATTGAAGGGAATTTCTTAAACATTGCGTATTTAAAATCCCTTTCCCAATCCTAAATTCCAGAATCGTTTGCAAAAAAGTGGAGAAAATGATGCTATATTTCGCACGTAATCCAATTACAGAGCTGGAGCAACAGAGTTCTCCACCGCAGGTATATTTGCACACCCATTCTCTCGAGTTTCCATTACGCCCTGTTGCGTGAGAAATCTTCCCAGAAGGATGCTAAAAAATAAATGGATTGGGCATTCCATCCAGGCTGTGGAACAAAGCATCATCAATTCTTCTTTCCCGTTCGAACGCAACCTTCGTTTTTGTATAATATTAATCCATTTCGGAGCCAGATCATTCAACAATGATTCCACCTCTGAAGTCAAAGGATGGATGAGTAGGATGTAGTGGTTCATATTATTATTGTAGCAACATGCTGGCCAACAACAGTTTCCTTCACCAAGAAATAAATAAGGAGCAGCAGCCAATACTAATAATTCCCTTCAGCCGCAAAGTCTTTGGTGGATGCCCAGGTTTTCGGAAAGATTCATTGCGTCCATATCCCTGGATTCGCATTTTTCCCAAAAACTGAAATAAATGGGGGTCTCGTACGGAAATGAAAGAAGAATTGCTTCTACGACTCTCTCTCTCTCTCGCTCGTACCTCTCCACTTGTTTCTCAATTTTCTTTTTCAACCAGGCGGGCAGGCAGGCGGATTGGACCTAAAGTCGCTCGCTGCTTCTACGTACATCCACTCGGCGGCCGGAACGTTTCTCAGGTCGCCGGAATTCAAGTGAACAATCCAAAAATAGAATCAATTTGGTAATAATAAATGAAAAGAGGATATAGTGGGTCTGAGGAGCAGAGAGTGAAATGCGTACACTTGTGTCTCCTCTTGTCCAAAGTGCACTACTAATGGCAGTGATCACATAATGGTTTTACGATATTGCACAAATCCTCATCCAATCTCATTTTTGCTCCGCGGAACAAGAGAAAATAACCCATGCCCCATTATTTTCTGCGTGACTCTTCCACTACAAAGACACACAAGTGGGAGTAGTAGTATGTACAACATTGAGTAGCCCACTCCGCTCCTCCAAGTTCATGTAATAATGGGCCAAATAAGACTATAATTGCGATATATCCTCTCAGACTCGAAAAGAATAAAAAAAGATCCTCACTACTGCTCACGAAAATATGCCGTTCGTTATGCATTCCGGTAAAGTATGTGATACTTATTATTCCCCATGTCACCAAATACAAGAATCACATTCGCAGTTAACATATCACAGAAAAAAACTTTTTTTTGTACTCGCTAACAACTAACAACTACCGCGTACCGCCTCTCTATAACTTGATCATAATTGCCTCCCAACTATTATGCGTATATCTAAAAGTCTCACAGTTATTTTCACAAAATGTATTACCTACTATTATTATTATTATTATTGTCGTTATATAGTATATGTCTTATTTTCTTAAAGGGAAAAAATCGCTTGCTCATGTGTCCTTCCCCCTTTTTTTCTCTGTCGTCTACAAAAAGAATATGTTCTTCAACCAAACTTTCCATGAAAATAGTTTCATTACTTTTGTCAGAAGAAGCAGGGGAAAAGGAATGGAGGTTCGCATTTTTCAACAATTTCTTGACTACGACGCTCGGCTCTTGTGCTGCTTGAGGGATTGTTCTGGAGTGCCCGATTTATTTTTTTTTGTTCTCCGTCGACTTATTACATTTTGTTAGACCTTACCACCTAAGGTGGCCCCAAGTATCCAATTTTCCCGAGAAATTACAACTCTTCCACACACACACACACAGCTCTAGAGCTTGCAATTTCATTCCGTTTTTCAGAGTGGTGAGCATTAGCGGGTTGTACCACCCCGCCGCCACCGACCGAGGTGGCTCATAAAACAGGAAAGAAAGGAATGCAATATTATTATATTTTTTATGTGGCTGGCTCACGTAAAAAAAACCGACAGTTGGGGGTTTGCTCCATGAACCCACATGTGGAAGCCCCTCGAGGAACAAAAAAAAACTGTCCGTTGAGCCATATTACATTACACACTGAGACACAAGAGGATACTCATAGCTTTCATTATTTTAACAAGGTGAGAGGAGACTGCGAGAGGGCTTCCATTGTCAATAATGACGTGTTACACGGACTCCTTTAAACTGGACCGAAATCAAGCTAAAAACTTGACGCATCCCAGCTCGAACCTTCTGTCGGTCTGCTCTGCTTACCTATAATATAACCCGCTCACCGCACTCCATTCGCTCCTTTTACACAACGGCAGCCTCCCAGTTTATTTACATTTTCCACGACATGCATCCTCCTCCATCTCCCTCCATCATGCAATTTTTCATGCAACTCCCTGTTACATTTTTCATAAAATCCTCAGAGGGAAACGGTTTGACAGGTAATAAAGGTCATATATGTATAGTTTTTTTGGAGGGTGGGGAACTCGGGAAGGTCGAAAGGTTAAAAAAATGTTGTATTTTTCTCCTTTTCGCTCCACACATCCGCTGCTGCATTTTTCGTGTTCCAGTGCACAAAGCCAGTGTTAAACTAATGACTTTTGAAATAAATAACTTCCATTAGAGCCATTGTTAATCCCACTAATAGCAAGAGTGGCTACGTTTTTTAGTCCTCTGAAGCATGCTTCATCATAAGCATTACCAGCGTTATTTCGTCCATTCCCCTGGTTTTAGGAATACCGTGTTGTGTTTCATGTTGACATATTTGACCCCAATTGATACCAGCTTTTTATCATCGTCATTTTTTATTCCTTTCCTCAACAAGAGCGGAGCGGAGGAGTGTTCTACCACGTAACGGTTACGTGACACGCTATATAACTGCTCTCGCTCTGCATATATTTACTCAAGTTGGTCCTTTGGAGCAATACACCCAACCAACCAACCTATTTACTCTCTGTTCACACTTTCTCTCTCCCCACGAGGGCTTCATATCCAAAAAAATGGAATACAACTTGAACACAAAAGGCGATTTTTTTTATCCTCTCTTTCTCTCTCACTCTCTCTCTCTCTCCTGTCTATATATCGTTTGACTAAGCAAAATCTACCTTTTTCCCCTGCCCCCCTCAATCACTCGGGAGTACGCATGGAGAATCTATAAGTATATTATACCACTACAACATTTTTCGGTGGTGGTGGATATGATCCGGCCGCTTCCTGTTCCAGAGAAGAGAATAGAGAGTCATTAAGTTTACCTTTCTAATAACACGATGAGAGAGTGAGAGAGAGAGAGAGAGAGAGAGAGAAAGGAGAGAGGTATATACAGCTGCCACTGCCCACTCGAAATGAAAAGCATAAGCATAATATCCTGTTCGCATCCCATGCTGTGTATAGCCACCCGGTGTACGGGGAGAAGCGGATAATGGGTAGAAACCATTACAGCCATATAGACGACTTTCTCGTGACATTTGCGATTCTTCACAGGTTCCTAGCCAATTTTCTCCGGTAGGATGAGTAAAAAATGTATGGAACTCGCAAAAAATCTACCCAGCAACAAGCTTCATTTCTAAAGCCCCGCTTCCAACTTTCCACCACCACCACCACCACCTTCTTCAAGCCACGTACGAAAGCATTTATCAGGGAAGCAGTCAACTCAGCGGAATATGGCTCCCCTCGCTTGGAATACACACTCCAAAAAGAAATATTCTGGCAAAAGGTAAGGAGGGAGGAGGGGGAAAGTAAGTCAGCGGAATCCTCGAAATCTCAGAAAAATGTACCTGGATATTTTCCCCCACACCAGTAGAGCGAACCAGAGGAGGAGAGGATATATATTTCCCCCATAAAAATATCGATTATGGATGATGGCTTCCCCGGAATGAATGTTTTCTCTTGTTATCTACTATTTATTGTTCAGGTACATGTGTACTTGTGCGCGGCTCCCCCACAAAAACATATTTTTCCTCTCTCTTTTTTAACCCAATCCCAAAATGTGGCAATATTTGTTGCTTTTTTATCACTGGGAAAAAAGGATTTCTTTCAGAAGTGGATTTCCCTCCTGCCACCAGCACAATATGGATTGTAATAATGCCAGCCAAAAAAACAGATTTTTTTTTGCTGTTGAACTTCTCCCTATTGCAGCACATTTTTTGCTCGGGATATTGCCTCACATCCGATATCACATCACAATTGACCCTAAAAACCCGAGCAAAGTATTATTGGAATGTCTCTGAAAGGAGTCGTACATGAATAATATGTGAATGGACGGAGGGAATTTTTTTCTTCGAGTTTGGACGTCCACAGGTTGAAAAGGAAGTTGTATAACTGTTGGGACTTTTTTGCCCAGGAAATCCTGAAAAGGGAAGGCGGGGAGGAGGATTACGTCGTGCAATTCATATTTTACGTAATGACACAAACAACAGGAAAGAGCCTTGTCGATTCGTCGGATAACCTGCTGGAGAGCATTTTTTTGCTTCGTCTAGAGACATCATGTAAAAATGTAGATACTTTTAGGTTGTGTGTCCACAAAAGGGGAAAACATGCAGGAGCTACTTTTATGTGGAGATTCAAGAGTCGAGATATTTTTATGAAAATGAAAAAAACATACATTTCCCGTTCAAGATTTATAGGAGTGGAGGCTCCACTCCTCCGGATTTACTTCTGTGAGCTTACTCTCCTCCAGTAATAAAATTATTCAAAGTGCAAAACCTCCATCTCCAGCGCAGGCAGACCTCTGACGTACAGGAGGATTTTTTGTCCAGGAGATTTGTAGGAAATATGCTTAGAATCCTCCCGCCGACATTTGAGTTATTATCCCAGTTAAAAGCATTCCTCTCATCAATTATCCGGAGCCAACCCGAAATATGTGCAATATGGGCTGTCCATTTTGACACTGCACGAAAATACGCTTCTTCACCACAGCAGAATATCAGATTTCCAAGCAACTTGTTACATTTCACCAGAGAGATCCGACCACCCAAGACGCCCTTTCCCGACCCATTTTCCCTGCTCATTTCCCTCGGAAACTTTTCCCCAAAATTAGCTTTGGCTCCAGTCAACTGAAAATCTTGTAATTTTCCCCTTGCAACCCAGAGAATAGGGTCAGGAGAAAAGTTATCTTGAAACACAACCCCAAAAGTTTACGACTACTTACAAAAGAGTGTACTTACAAAACATTATTAGAAAAAAGGGGTTCGCTCGCAGTGGTTCGCAGTCTCCAGGAGGAGTAGAGTGTGTGTGCACTTTTTTGGAAGAAGAAAAAAAGTTTGTGATGAGTCTATAAACTTTAATCTACTTTGTGCTCACTTAAAAACAACCATCTCCACTCATCCTCACTCACTTCCAGTGTTTCCAAAGTACAAAAACGGGTTGGGAAAGGTACTCATACAAAATTCATTGGATTAGGTTATCCCCACTCGGACCGTTTTTTCTTGCGAATATAGTCTCCATCAACGGATATGATGTTCTGATGATGATGATTACTTTCTCTCTGTGTTTACAATGAACTTTTAGTTTTGGACAGAAACCGACTGGGAGGGAGGGAGCCTGCTATAGTCTCGCACTGTGTGTGTCTGTGTGTGTGTTCCCTGTTCCTACTGTATGCATGACTGGCTTTCTACCGGAAGGAAAACGGAGGCTGCTACAACCTTTTTCCAGTGCGAGGCTCTGCCTCCAGGAAAAGAATCCCCTGGAACACACAGGAACCATAGGGAGACGGGAGGGGGGGAACGGCGGAGGAAATGGTCTTTCGCACGTCATTTCTTTTTCGTCAACTTTTCCCTAATCTAAAAATCAGGGAAAGTTACGCCACCATTTTCCCCCTAGCCGTATAGCCAACCTACACCACACACACAATATATATGACAGTTTTATAGAGTAAAAACTACTACTCCTTTCCACCTATTTTCGCAACGCTTGGCTCCGGTTTCGGAGAAATGAAGACGGATGGAGAAGGAGGAAATGGATGTTATTAACATTTACTTAAGTCATTGAATGTGGCCCTCTTTTGATCTCTGCTGTATTTTTGTGGAGGGGAAGGGGAGGAGAGTGGTTCTTGGGAAATAGACATTACATTGCTCCCAGAAACTACTTCGAAACTGGTAGGCGTAGGGCGTAGCACACTAAAGCGCTTAGATAAAAAGAAAGGGAGGAAAGTGAGAAACGTAAACATCGCCGTTCTTTCTTATCATTTCGGTCGTCAGTAGAAAATGCGAAATGGGAGATGGCTATATTGTGATGATATTGCTATTATTTCTTTTCTTGGCCAGTTTCGATTTCGAGTCAAGATATGCAAATGAGCTAGTAAAACTAAATATAGACTTTAGCAGCCGTTTCTGGTGGAGCTTGGAGGAGCGACAGCGACGACAGACGACACAGATTCTGAAATCAGGAAAATTTAACAGCAGAGCCCATCCTAAAGTTTTTAACCTTATTTTCCCAGTCAGCAGAATTACGTACATTTTTATGCACAACTGACTGGGGAATGACTTTTGCATTCTTTCCGTTTCAACTCACAGCCAACTTGGTTGCAAAAAGGCTTGTTTCCCCGCCAAAGTCCAGATAACACATGCGGCGCTGCTCCTCCTGAGTGAGTACACATATCCGTCAACTTGTGTGACACTATCAATGATCCCATCTACTTGCCTTCTTACTGCGTTGCGGACGGAGCGGAGCCCCTCTAAAGCCGGAGCTACTACCGTCCTCTTGTAATATGAATGAATGAATGAGCAGAGGAGGGCACGGCTATAACAACATTTTCACAATCTATCTTGCTCCCAGAGAGAGAGAGACTATGGGAGTCAGATAGGTTTTGTTACAACCGCTCTCCCCCACTCTCCCTGTCAACTTTATCCCTTCCTTTCGGACTTGAGGATGATGAATATATTAGACTATTTCGTATGCCGGCCGTGTCCCCCGTTTTTTGCACGGGTGGGCTCTCCCAATCTTTCCCCGGTTTCGGGGTGACTGCTAAAAGATTTTCTTTTTGTTTTTCCACCTCAGCTTCCGGTCTGCACAGATCGGGAGAGCAAGACGTATGGCTTCTTTCATTCCACTACCGCGCGCCTCTTGTTCCCAACAGCTTTCCCCGTGTCAATCCCGAAATCGATTTTGATTGCCAAAGAGCCACCCAGGCAGCCAGCCCATCGCTCTTGTCGCCACAAGTTGCGCCAAACCTGGTTGCCTTTTGATAACGCTCCCTCCTTCCCAGACCCAGTGTAGCGGTCTGTGAGTAAATGAGAAATGGATGGTGGGTGAGCCGCCCGCCCGTTTTCCACAATACCCTTGACTATGACGGATACACCTCTTGTGTATCCAATCTCCTCCATCTTCAGCTTCCATCCAAAACCGAAAGCTGCTTCAGCTTCAGCACCAACCTCATCTGCTGGTGTTTTGTTTCGAGTCCACAAAATCCCTTGTATTTTCCAAAAGGCTTACGACAAAAATCCAGTCGGATGGAGATATCACTCCAGACGGAGCCCATTTTATGCAAATTTCTCATAAAACAAAACTTCCAACCCTTTTGTTTCCCAACTTTCTCATTGACTCTGCGAAATTACTCGGCGCTCAAAGTTTTTTTTTCACCAAAAATATCCAACTGATCCTCTTTCAAGACGGAACACTGACAAAATCCAACCCAACTACCCAACCCTTTTAATATGAATTCAACGCATGGAGAGACAGAGAAACTTTAAAATATTCCATTCTCCTCTCTATTAATCACGTTTAACTTATTCAAACCCGATTTTCCCCGCTCTCATCAACCCCGCCGCTCGTCATTGACTGCTCACTCACACAATACCTGCGAAAATTACTTTTTTTATTCTTCCTCCACCGCCTCCCATATCCCCAGAATAAACAGGATAATGCGCCAATATTTCCCAGCGCCGAGGTACTTTATATTCCAACCAGCAACCTGAAACTGAGACGTTTACCTTAAAAAACTGGAATATGAGTTTTGCATAACTACTGTTTCCCATCTGAGGATCAGCCCATTTTCTTCAAAAGAGGATCAACCAAAGAGGTATCCTCCCTTTTTCTTTTTTTTACTTTTTTTATATTTTTTTTTTGCCTGGATGCACCCCTTTTCCCATTTTTTCATGTGTGCAATCCAAAAAATCAATTTCCTTGGAAAAAAATATGTATAAAAAAGTAAGTTGGAGCGGGGAGGCTCTTTTCATCGCTCCCTGAACATTCCTAAATTTTCTTAGTGTCATTAAATTTCCTCCTTTATTTTTTTCAATCCCCATTTTGCAGAGTGCCTTTCCGAGCCAGTCTCTTGCTCCAAAAAAGTCTTAAAAATATGAACATCATTTGCTCGCTCCTTGAAGCCTTTCCACGACTTTCCTGTTCTGGAAAAATGCCTCCGGCGGCGCTGGTTGGTTCAGGCTCAACTAGCAACTCGAATTTTCCCATTATTACGCTTACATTTTCTGATATTTCCTTTTACGATGACTTTATACCTTTTCCCCGGAAAGTTCCTTATGAAAGTTGTATTGTAACGGGCTAAACTCTTGTTTCTCTGTCTTCGCCTTGTGGTCGTGGGTGTGTGGTAGCCTGGCCTCCACTTCACTCTCCACACGAAAGAAAAAAAAATGAGAGCTATTTTTTAATGCCGAAAGTTTTACCCAGTGATATTCTATAACTTAACTTAAAACTCTTGTTAACAAGGAGCCAGAGTTGAGACACATTCAAAATGCATGTGTTCCTCGAAACGACTTTCACCTGTTTCCCCCCCGTTTGCATATCACCTGCAGCGCATTACTCTCAAACCATACTTGCTTTCTTAATGGTTTCTTCGGCCAAAACCGAAAATCGTAGAGTTTCTTTTGGGACTCGTCGACTACATAACACAGGAACTTGCATGGAGCAGATGATCAACCTGCGCACCCGTGACTTTCATCCGCCATTAAAACACTTTTTCAGAAAACATACTACATGATCGTTTCACTTCAGAAAAAACGTTGCGCTCCTTGCTTGTTCTTAGTTGTTACCCATGAAGTGGTTTAGTTTTCCCAATTTTCAATCTCAAAAAACCGAAGCTGGAACAAAGGGCTGAAAACCCTGCTTTTTTGTTCTTTTCACACAAAACAACTCTCCTCCTTTTTTGTATTCTCCGTGCGCCAAAATTTTAAGCACAAGATATTTTTAAAAGGGAGCATAAATGCTAGCACAAAAGGGGAAAATATCATAAAAATAGGCTTAAAAATCCAGCCAACGCCACGGTATGAACTCCCCTTGTTCACCAGCAGGAACGTTGCGAAAAAACGTGAGAATTTTTATTTTTTTCTGCCTGAGAACTTGCTCAGTTGGTGATCGTATGGGAACGGAGCGAGTCGCATAAATAGCAAGAATGATAAATTGAGAAAAAGTACAACCCGGTTCTATTCCTATTCCGAAAAGTGACAAGGAATCCTACGGGAGATGAGAAGAGGGAAAATGACGAGGAAAAACTTTTTCTATTTGTACCTTTCTCCTTGGTTGGTGCCTTGGTGCTATATGAAATGAACTAAAACCGGGTGGGCTATATAGATAGCTAGCAGGCATGTATCCTGTTAGGCATTATTTCTATGAATTTGCATAACATCCCATCACGCATGGAAATACATGGTAATAGACACTAAGCAGGAATGTATTAAAAAGGGGAAAAGGAGAGAGTAAAAACTGTAATTCAAATTACTGTCTCAATTTCTCTTACCTGCTGCTCGGGCCCTTTTCTCCAGAAAAAAATTCCAAAGCTTTTCTCCGACTTCAAATTGTTGTTGGGTGTGCGGGCGTTTGAGGAGAATTTATGTATGTCCCGCTCTTCTATTTCTGCAGCTCCCTTTTTACACTTGAGTATTCTCCAAAGAGAAATATGCAAAAAAATATCCCTTTCTGGCTGCTGGATATAGTCTATCCGACTACAAAAATCGATCCTAATAATTCACAGCCGCCCTCCTTCTCCTCCTCTCCCGATACAGGGACAAAAATTATGGGAACTGAAATTATTTAATATTGTGAATTTTGGGGAATGGGAGGCTAACAAAACATGTTCGTGTCGTTCCAGCAAAAACTTTCTACTCTTTCCTTGTTTTCCTCGAAACGCGGGGAGCTGTAACAGAAAATAATTTATCACAAAGTTGTTCATCCGAGCCAAACAAACACAAATTATTTCCCACTTTACCCTTCAAAACGGGCAGGGGCTGCGAAAATGGGAAAATCATGGAAAGCATTAAAATCACATTAGTTTATTACCTGTCTCCGGAACAGTGGAAATATTATCCAGAGAGGGTTTTATTCTGGCTGGAAAAAGGTTCCTTGTTTGTAATCCTCTTATCCACTTGCAACGTGTTGCTCGATCCCACACTCTATATTTTCCAGCAAAAATGTCTTCCAGATATGAATGCCCCACTCACTACATATCTTCCGCAAATTGAAAATCCTCCGGATTCTACACACACTGGATTCGTCGTAACACACGTCGTGGATGCTCTTATGCACACAAACACACAGACTGACTGACTGTGATGAGAATAATATTTGGAATCAATCTCCCGCAGCTATTAATAACTATGCAAATTGGTTTGTGCGACCAGTTGTGCGGATAAAATTGGGGGATGGATGGAAACCACTTTGTGATTTACAATGAGCAGCAGATGAAGTTGATGGATCGATAGTGATGATGAATGGGATGACGTGTAATTAACAGTGGTCGATGAACAGGATAGATATATTGTTTTAGACAAATTACAAAGAAAAAACTGGCTATATGATCATCAAAACCGCCGAACTGGTGGCGGAGGAGGAAGCAACAATGAAAAAAAACAAGTTCACAGTCGATAGCTTCTGTTACTTTGAGATACTTGCACTGAGGAATTATGACTCAAAATGTGCTCCTTCAAACCTCCAATAATTATATACCCTTTTTCCAAAACAGGAGCAAAACTTTGTTCCTTTTCCCTCCCCGAAAGCTTACTTTTTTATTTAGTTTTCAAAAAAGTGAAGCCGTGTGGAATCCTCGGAATGCACAACGCCAGCTGAAAACGCACCTTGAACGCTGGTTCTTTTTGGTGAAAGGGTGGAGGTGAGTGAGTAGCTTCCAGACCTCATGTGTTTTTGATGTTGACGCTCCAACTAAACTGAGCCGTCTTTTCCGCTCCTCTCTCTGTTTTACTAAAATATTCAAAGGATACCCAACCGATTTTTCTGTGGCTTCCACAAAGGTACACAGCCACCGAGGAACTCTCGAGGAGGAAAACGAGCTCAACTCCAGTTTGGAACGGAAGCCGAGACGAAAACTCATATTCTACAAAAAATTTTCCATGCTCCCCAACCACTCACTCCAACGACGAGCCAGCCAGCCAGTCAGCCAACCTACCCCGTTCTCAGCTCCACTTTGTATAAAACATTTTCCCCAGAACATGGAGACCTCCTACGTACAATGGAGAGAATATGGTGAAAGCAGGCAGCCCAGGTTTCCACTTTGGAAAAGTCAGCTAGGCTTATGGCTGCTATACGACTTTTTTGCAGCGTGCAACAAGACCGTCTTAGGAACAACAAAAACCCACGAAAAATATACTTTATATATTTTTTTTCCTTTTAGGTCGATACTCCTTTCTCGTTATACCTCTCCCCTATTTTTCCACAGTCAGTTGTAATATGTCCTCCCATATCATTACATTATTATGACAGCTCCTATTTTCCTAAAGTTTTGGTGTACTCTATGGTGGAGAGAATTGTCAATAAAGAAAATGAAAAGTTTTTTTTTCTTTTTTGCCGGGGAGACCTCCTCCAACTTTCTCCTCATTTATTTCAATAGTGAGACACATAATGTATTTCGTTATATTTCATGCATAATTTCCGCAGCCCTTGTTTGTTTCTATCAATTTCCTCACAGTACGCGTACCTGAAAGGAAAAGTGAAAGGGGGGTTGGCTGGAGCAGTTTCATTTCCCAGTATTTTCGGGCACACACAATATTCCCCAGAAAGTAAACTTTTCTTTAGCTGCTTATACAAAATGTACATACCTTACACGAACAAAAAAAAACTTAAAATTAAAATGTTATCAGTTGGCTGAACTCACTGACTTGGAGTTTTTATAGCTACTTGAAAATTGCAATTTTTTTATACGGGAAGGAAACCCCGGATCAAATATGTGTAGGGAAATACTCAATCCATACCTAAATTATAGTGATTATGCATATTATGTTCAGCTTTGCGGTGCATAAAATATCTACAGGCGGGGGGGGGGCCTTCGACGAGTCAAAATTCCTTCCAGTTTTTGTATGTAGAAGAATGGGAGAAAGGACCGTACCGTCTGCCATCCCCACATTGTCCAGACGTGAGGTTCCTGATTGTGATGTATGATAGCAACACAAAACGTAGCGTAGGCGCTCCTCCCTTTCAACTATCAGATATATATTCCCCGCTGGTTGGTGGTCCCAATTTTTTGCACACCGGGCGGAGGAAATGAGCCGTCAATCGGGCAACAAACTAATGCAAAAATATTCACAAAGATTTAAACAAAAAATAAGTTATCTGCAGTTTGCTCCTATCTCCTGACTTCCAAATGAGCGAAAATCGGCGAGGGGAAGAATTCCCTCGCAAAAGATCAACAAAACTGATTTTCTCTGAATCTGATTAAATTTCCTCCAGCCTACGCACACTCGTTTCGTCACACTCGGAGCAAATATAATAATTCGGGTGTGCAATTCGGGGCGGGCGCGCCTGGAGCACTGGCACGGCAATGGTAACTTTGGAGCCGTGGAAAAAGTTGGAATTCAATAGTTATTCAATCAACATGAAGTGGAGGGGGTTTTTGTGATTTCCCAGTGAGGAAATAATTGCCTGTGGGGAGGAAAACTCGGTTTAATTGAGTTCCCAGTCAAGTTGTCATTGGAAAATTGTGCAGGATTTTGTGCACACACTGACGACGATGAGTGAGCGAAGCGAATATAATAAACCACTGCTGGTTTCGCTTCTCGGGACGGGATGCGATTCAGAATGATTTACAATGGAGGAACCCCATAAAATTTTATTTGGATTGTTGAAAAGATTTTGGGAGCAGTCGGATCACGTGATGCATGTGCTGCTCTACACAATAAGACATTACTTTCGTTTAGTATTCATTTGTCGAAAGAGGGATAATAAACGCTCGGTGTGGTTGTGACAAGCACACTTGTAATAATTTTTTGATGTGGAGACGACGACGAGGCGAAAACATGGAACTTGCGTTTCGGAATAAAGGGTCTGAAAATCATTATTTTTTATATTTTTCATGGAAGGTTGTGGGAAAGGAGAAAGCACCATTACTCTAGTAGTGCGTTTAAACCCGTTAGTTTTAACGCATCCTGCTTACAAAAGTAGGGAGGTAAAAATCATTAACCTAAATTCCGAGATAAGTATGTATAGTATACGAATAGCTGGCGGTCTATCCCCATCCGGTATTCCTGCTAATATTCTGGAAGGAGGAAGCAAAAGGATGTCACATAATTAGTGGGAATCACACGTCTTTAAAGCCGCTTCCATATTCAAAATCACCTGTGAAATATTAATTAAATGAATCCCCAATGGCAGGTGCTGGGAGTTGGGCATCCCCCTAAATCATGTTACGGCGAAAGTCCGGCACTACAAATATTTGAGTGGATAAACAGGGGGAAAAAGGACGACGGTAACTAAAACGTTACACTTATTTTGTTGAACAAGCTAATCTAAAAGTGCTCCACTCTTTGAGTAGAATGTTGTAGTATGTAGTCAGTCCCATCTAAAATAACAAACACACTCGGCTTGCCTCCTGCGTCAGAGGGCGAATGTATAGCCCATCCAGCCCCGCGTATTTGCCTTTACAAGAACGCAATCAACTTGGACATTTGAGTGACTCTCGGCTCACAAAAGGAATGCCGATTTAAAAAGAGAATTTTGAAGTTGACACACGAGCCAAGAGTGTCCTTATGTCCTTTCAGGAATCAGACAAAGTCAGCAAAATATGGTTGTAACTGTCAGAACCCATTATGTCCCAATAGTCATTCCTACTTTTTTTTGTCCTTTGACAAAAATCCCGTTTTGTAGCAAAAAGAGACAAAACTCTCACACTGAACGGGCGGGCGGGATGGGTGGATGATGGCCAATGTAAATGTCTATTAAATGTGTATTAGGCTATCTAAATATAATATTTTCCCAGCCGAGCATCACAAGCTGTCACCAGTTCAAAAAGAAAAAGAGAGTTGACCCGAGAGCCCGACTCTATCACGATCCTCCTCCTTTTTTACATTCTCCTCACGCCAACCATCCCTTGGAACCAAATCATCCGTGAATAACAAAAAGCACATATTCTGGCGGGCAGTCTGCATCCTGTGGACGCGAATAAAGATGCATTTTTCTGGGAGGGACAGGGATATAGGGTGGTGGTGACAGTGGAGAAAATCCATTGATGAATGAATGGCGTCCCATTCCACAAAATGCATGACCAGCCAGCAGCCCCTTTTATTTCTCCAATTTCAAAAAGGATGGATATTTTTCTTTGTGAAGCCCACATACGTAGTACAAGATCCACCATGACACTCCATTTCCTACTTTTACCACTTTTTTTACTTCCGGGAACAATTGGAAGCACAAGGGCAATTTTCTTTTTCGGCCTCCAGCCAAAAAAAATGTCCCTTGTGTACAAAAATTTGTTTTGTGTTAAAAATAATATATATCCAACGAGATGTAATAGAGAAATATGGAGTGCTCCACAAAATAGCTCAAGTTTCTGGAGGGAATGAGATGGGAGATGGAGAAATTGAATAAATGAATAAAATATTAGGCCAGAAAAAGTGTATAGGGTTAACAAGGACCACAAACGAACAGTTTTTTCTCTCCTTCTTCGCTCATCATCTATTTTTCCATCACGGGATGGGCAACATGGGAGTATAGGGCCTTAAAAAATTTGGTGTTTCGCTCTACCTCGGCGTGAACCCTGAGCTCTTGTCAATAATAAGAAAAAAAAGTCATATTATTATTACTGTGGAAAATTGTGAAGGTTTTCACTGAGGAAATCGCTGTAAGCCTCTCACCACCCCGTCTCCACTTGAGAGTAAAGCCGGTTGGTTGTGTATTATAT
>JAANSN010002028.1:0-27375 GCA_036850665.1 Dicranocentrus wangi | reverse complement strand
GATCGTAAGATGACATGGTCCAGTCACATCAATAATTGTGCAAAGGCCTGCTACATAAGACTGAGATTACTGTACAGTATTCGAGACTCATTCACAATACCACAATTAAAGGTGATCGGTCAGGCTTATGTTATGTCTTTGCTTAATTATATGATAGTGGTAACTGGAAATACGAGTTTTATATATTTGGAGACTCTAGATAAGATTCTGCGCACTCTCGCCCGTACAATACTACAAATTCGTAAATATGACAGCATAGCGTCTAAAATTAAGGAAGATTTGCAGTGGTTGTTTTGTACAGAATTGTACCAATTTAAATTACTTTGTGTCGTTTATAAAGTTAGTAAATCACAGCAGGTACCCTATTTTAGTAATTTCTTTGTAAACGCAAATGAAGCCCATGGCTATGGTACTAGGGATGATACTAAGTTTAAATACCCATTCATTCCGAAGCTGGAAATTGGGAAAAGAGCATTCCATTACGACAGCATACATAAGTGGAATCAGTTACCACAAGAAATCAGGGATGCCTCGTCTTTTAAGGTTTTCAAAAAATTGTTAAATAAGCACTTATTGGCCGCGAGAACTTAAGATGTATTTAATAATAATAATAATATAATAATAACGTTTGAGTGTGTATTATTTTAAAATAAAATGGCTTAAAGTGACTAGTAATTATAAATTACTTTTTTCAATTATTTTAACTAACTTGTGTGATTATCAATATATGTTTTGTAATGACATAACGTCCCTCTCTGAGGGGAGTCATTCTTATATTATATGAGCCGATTTGTTTTTGACTGAATAAAAAGTGTATAATAATAATAATAATAATAATACATACGCCTACGTCTTTATAAAGTACTCTTTCCTTCCTTGTGACAAGTATCTAGAAAAGGTCTTACTTACATGGTATGAAGCTTACTTTCTTCCGAAATGATATATTATTATTATGCTTATATGTAGATGAAGTTAAATACTACAGGCTCATAAAATATAAGCGTAACTGGATGATCCACTTAATTTCTCCTTTGGAAGACTCTGAATTCGAGGAGAGTTCTAATAATCGAGGGCCCCCGTGCCCAAAAATTAAGATAAAATAAGGATTTAAAAGTTCAGCGTTTCGAGTAGGGTCGTTTCACTTTGGAGGGAATTGCAGAAATTCGATATTAAGAATAATGATTAGCCTCAAATATTTTGTGAATTCGACTAGGTTAGAAATAGAGCGTGCAGGATTTAGCTTACAAAATCTGATGCAGTTTCCAGATTTCACGGGGGTTTGTGGTACTTCCTTCTAAGCTAACAATTAAGCAAATAAATATAAACTGGGTAAGTAACTCACCCAAACTCATTGCTTGGAGAAATATCATCATCATCATCATTCTCTCCTCGCACTAAAACTATTATCCATTGTGTGACTTCACTTATGCATTCCCAGCATGAATCTACCTTAAAATCTTTCTGCCAATTTCAACGTAAAAGCTAACGATCACAGCAACTTGCAGTCGGAACTGTTCAACAGGAAGTGAGGCAATCAAGAAAACATCAATCGACAAAACCGGGCTCAAACCCTGTCCTACCTAACGCACAACTAACTGCGAACATAAAGCAGTTCTAAAATATATGAGCTGTGATAGCAAATCCGAAAATTAGTTTTCGGATCGGATAAGACCAAAGTCGATTTCTGCAGACAATTTATTTTTCAATCAAGAATGCAAATTCGATTAATATCAGCGGAGAACAAGGTAATGAAAAAAGTTCGCCAACGAGGTCGTCTTGTGTGCCTCTCGGCAAACTGATACGAAACTCTATGGACATTTTGCTGGAATCGGTAGTGTTTTTGGGTGGCCAGGGGATATGCTACTTTCTCACTTTAAAATGGTCCACTTGATTTTGCAAATCGACATGCAAATGTAATGTACGTGACTCAATTCGGAATTGGGGAATCGGATAATAGTAGTATATATCTATACGAAATGGACTGCAATTGCATATTTATGCGCGGTTTCATCATGTAGCTAAATCCAAAGTGCACTCAAATGGTTAGTTAGTGTGCAGTTTAATCGTGGGTTCATTAATATAAAATAGCATCGCATATAGAACACGCACGCAGCTTTCGTTGCCTATCATTCCAATGGAGCTAACATGTGAGGAATGAGGGGATGTACAAAACCCTTTTTCTAATGGACTCTTATAAATTTTTGATGGGACAGCAATTGCATGCATGCACTCCTATCTCGAATTCAATCGTATTGGCTGGCGAATTCCTATTTCGAAATTTTGAAGTCTGGATCTTGAAGCAAAACAATGTTGCTCGTACTCGCACATAAAGAAATTGATCATGAGTGATGAAGATGATGGCATGTAAAAGTTTGCTTCCCGTTTGACGCGACTTGTTCTTGAATTATTCAACACAGACACACAAAATGTTCTTGAATTGAACTGGATCTGACTGAGCGTGTGAGTAGTGTAGTGAGTGATAGCCAAGTGTCCGGATGGCAATAGGACGAATTTATACCATTCCACCTTGTGGAAACAAATTTAGTGTAGTGTATTTTTGATGACATTTGGAGCACTTTCAAAGAAACTGTTGAAAGCTTTGAAATTATTTTTTTTGCTTTGTAATCTTGAGCATTTCCTAATCCAGATTTAAATAAATTACTCGTAAAAACATTCAGAGAACTTGCGTACGTCTTTCGATCTTGTTTTGCTAGTAGACTCTTGTATTACATATTTGCTAACGATTGCCGATTGGTTAGGTCCAAGTGCGATAAGGAAAGAATCAAAATTTATTAACTTTTTATGTATTTATGGATATTAGGAGGAGGACTATGAAAAGCTTGCTTTGCGTTAGAAAGGTGTTCACTTTAAACACAGGTAGAATTTGGCATCGTGTTAACGATCTCATGCTCATGTCAGTTCGACACATGCTAATTTCTCATTGAGATGCCCATAATTCTCCTTCAGCTTCCTGGGAAGGAAGTGATGATTCCAATTTGAATAATACATATAATATGTGTCTTTTCATCTACATCTAAATATATTTGTGAACAGAAGCTGACACGATATTTTTTACAACGCGTCGTGAGCTCATCACCATTTTATTTCTACACGCTACTTGCCCCACCAATATATATTTACTGTGTCCATAAGTAATTCCTTTATTTAAGGATGTTGAGAAACATTATAGGAAATATACGCAAGTCGCAGAGGGGTTTTCGTTTGTAAAACACAATTTTTCATCAAAACTCAATTTACATTTTCATACGAGGTTCCCTTAAAATAATTGGATGGTAAGTCATAAAATTCATAAAAACATGGAAGAAACCAATAACGTCCCAGCACAATCTACATGAAGCCACTTAATGAGAAACGAGTACAATAATGGTCGTCGTCATATGAGTAGAGTATTAAAACAGGATTATGAACGGTCGACTGCAGACCAATATTGTAGGAGCAGTGGGGAGTTATTACAAAAAGGGGATGTAAAAGAGACAAAGCGATGAAATACCTTGGGAGCGATGGTGAGGAGGGAAAAGCGTTATGAACAAGACGAGGGACGACGACCAACCGTGTTTTCAAGCAATTTACAATGAGCCGAGCGCGTAATGAAATGCAATAAAATGAACATTTATGCACATCTCGTAAAACAACGGCCTGATATAGTAAAATAAACGACTTTCTTCCTTTTCGTGTCCCTGAGAGCAGTGAGTATAAATATGATGACTGACCGTATTTCCAAGTGGATGTAAAAGATTATAAGCGGGCAGAGTAAGAAGAGAAAGCGTTATGGCAATAAAAATAGGAAATAATGTTAGAAATTACTTTGCAACTGTTGCTGCTGTTGTTGTTGTTGTTGTTGTTGCTGCTGTTGTTGCTGCTGTTGCTGTTGTATTTGTAAGCGAATCTGTTGCTGTGTCCAAATCAAATGCTGGTAATTCCTCCACCGTGCCTCGGTGGCAGCGGCGTTGTCGCTGTCACCCATTTTGTGTTAATGAGCAAGAAACAAGGTTTTATACTTGAGTCGGAAATGAGTCCTTTTCCCCACACAACAACAATTGAGGACGACGTGAAAGTTGTTTCGAGCCTTTGAGCTTTCTTTTTTTGCAAAATAGAAAGTGTCCCGCGTTTCACAAAAGTCTCGGTCAGCAAGATTCAAGCATGTTTTAGAGAAATGGGAGAGTTAGTAGTTTCGGGTTACTGGCAAAGACAGAGTAGTTGATCCTAAAACCTTTTATAGTGATTGGCCCCAGTGAAGAGCTGGAATTTCTTTGAACATGGGGAACTAGGAGAAATCAAAAACAAATCCGGTGTGAGTATTACAAGTAAAAGTACTACTTCTATCCATAAGAAAGCACGCCTTCTGTCTCCAGGCAGGAAAAACACAGAAAAGCTACTACTTCTAGTCAACCAAAACTGTCTATCGAGTAGTGAGTGATGCGTGCGGATTCAGGTTAGTAGTATCAGAATCGTAAAGGAGAAAAGAGGGGCAGTGTGTAAGTCTGTGTGAGTTACACGGGGAAGCTTTCACGGCAGCCTTCCAACTGAGATTGAGACAGTTTGCAAATTTTCATGCAACCTGCCCCTTTCTGGAACATGGTCCTATGTATCTGCATAGCAATATTACATAAAAGCCACTCGCAATCGCAACTCCACACACTCTTACAACGTATGTCTTACATACAACGATAATAAACAATGCTTTAACTTTCCACGCTCGCTCCAGCACTACGAGTATATGAAGCCAGCGGAAATGCCAATGAATGACGGGCTACAAGCATAGACAGCATGCATACTGCTGGTTTGGATCCGAGGAAAATATACTACGGCTTCATGCGGTTGTTCACGCGAACTTACTTTTCTAGAAACCAGTAGTTCACCCTCCTCTGTAGAGCTTACCACCGAACCGTTGACTAATGTCTAAAACCGAATGGGAATTTTTTTTGGTATCTGCTTGTACAATATGAATATGCGCAACAGTGGCGAGAGAAAGGAGCTACCTGATTCTGGATAAGTATATAGTATTCATCGTCATACTACGGGAGTTTAATATGCTCTCCAGTTCTACCTATCCAACCTTTCCCACATTATGATTACCTAGTTGATATATGTTGTAGTAGAACTTTTTTCACCTGGGAAAAAATGAGCTTAGCAGCCATTAAGGTAGTAAAGAGGAAGTAAGGAGAGAAAGGTGGTGATACAAACGGGAGAGGAGGAAGGTGGACTCATGAATTTGCCCATGAATTTGAGATGGGAGAAAAATGTAGTATCCAATTTTCAATGAGGCAATTTTCCCCCCAATTCAACATTGAAGATAGGTATATTGATTTGTCTTGGAAAAGGTGAGGAGATATGAGATATGCGTATCCCTAACAAACTAAAATGCTAATTGTCTTAACACCATCATCACCGCTTTTGCACCAGTGGACAGATTGGGAGGTGGAGAGGATATTAGCATTCCCGTGTTAGTTCAGTATATCTACCGAAACTCACTGACTGCGTTGCTGGAAACGGGTATGCATATGCATAAAGTAGAAATGCAGCTAGCTACTGTCCTGTATCTCATACCACATAGCTCATCCAACGATATTACTAATAAATATTTTATTTTCCATAACGGTCTGATTGCTAGCTTATTTCACAGTTTTGTACACGTAGAGACAGAAAAATAAATAAATTGCATGTCCGGTTTAACGGGAGCGTATAATATTATATTGATATGAGCGTACAAACGGTCGCTTTGGTGGAGAAGCATGCACTTTGTGCAAAGCATGCATGCCACAGTGGACGTCGTACAATACAAAAATCGCCTAACGACGAACGAAGAAAGTATTCACGAAACTGACAGGCATATCCCTTTTCTCTCCTTGGCAAATAATGTTTCCAAGTAGAAACACACAGGTATGCAAAGCATTTTTAATGGATGATGGCTTCTTGCACTGTTTTTATCGTAGCCTGTCAAACCTAATAATATTAGACTAATCATATGTATAACTGTATATTATTTTGTGTATTCCAGAACTGTATGTATTTTATGAAACCACACAGTTCTGGATTTAGTTCTTCTTACCCTTTTAGTTTGGTAGTAACATTAGCGTAGCCCACACACCAACCTTAATAATTTATTACTCTGATAACGCAATGAAAACTTTTTTTTGCTTCTTCCGTTGTTGATCTTCAGAATTTATAATTCCAAATTTAAAATCGTTCCCTCCCCACACACTTATTGACTGAATGTAGGAGTACGCCTCTTTCCCAAAAAATATATACGAAACTAACAGAAATACAAATGTATATGAATTATCGATTTATCTTTATAGATTTCGAACCATTATCCCAATAATTTAACCTACAATTTATAATTCATGATTATTTTTGCTGCTATAGAAAGTTTAATAAATAGCCGGTTAACTCGTCAGTTGCCTAACCTTACGAAACATGACCTACAAATAGACATTCAATTTAAAAGTTGCCTGCTTGCACTTTTACTGTTATTAATATGCATCGTCATAATTTATTCAGTTGTTATAATGATTAAACAATAGTTGCTGGTAGTTTTGAAATAGAAAAATTATAACAATAAATTAAATGTTTTATATATGAATGCCACTAATGGAATTGGCTGAATCAATACGTTTTAGAGCTATTGATAGTACGATTTATTTATTTCCCAGCTTTTTATGACTTACAAAGAAATTGTACTGAAGTCGATGTGTGGATATAGTAGACCAGAACCTTTGGAAGGAAAAACTATTGGATTAATTGGAAAGCACTGAAGACATTTTTTTGCTAAGTTGTTGAATGTTTCAACCCGGATGCTAATTTAATAACCTGGTAGCTGCAAGTATAGTGACGGTAAAGTGGAAAATGAAAATAAAGATGGGAACCCGATATATATAAAAGTAACCCGAAACGAAATCGTCGACAATAAAATCTTTTCGCTCGTAGTATATGATATGTGGCTAGCCCTATTTCAAAGAATTATATCTTAGAGTGATATCCTATTAGCATATTACGAGTCGTGATGCAATTTTTCATGGATACGCCTGTAAACACAAATGTCATATGCAAGCAAGTACATTACTCAATAGAATTTGAAGATATATAGAGCAGAAAAAAATCAACCTTCAATTATCGGTAATCAGG
This sequence comes from Dicranocentrus wangi, assembly GCA_036850665.1. Taxonomy (NCBI): domain Eukaryota; kingdom Metazoa; phylum Arthropoda; class Collembola; order Entomobryomorpha; family Entomobryidae; genus Dicranocentrus; species Dicranocentrus wangi. The sequence goes on along the minus strand of JAANSN010002028.1, from coordinate 20,229 downwards.
TTATTGAATACAAAAAAAATTTCAAATAATAATATTAGGAAAATGTAAAGTATAATGGGAAGCAAAATAGTTTACATATATTGCTTGCTTTTGCTCGACCTCGCCTCGAAGCCAAAACGGTTGGCTGCAACTGCTTTTTTGCAAATAAAGCTAAACTTGCCTTCTGGACGTCCTTCTCGAATGAAGGGTATTTTGCATTTTCCAAGTTATAATAAGGTAGTGAATTCCCATTAGGAGCAGTAATGATACAAAGAGTGAAGGGAAGTGATGGGATAGGAGGGAAGATAAAAAAACAGTGCATGGAGTTCCTTACTCTGGACGACTTGTGTTCGAGAAGGAGAAGATTCCTAGGTTTGAGTCTGGGAGAAAGCAGAGAGTTGTTGAGGGAAGAAGGCGGTGCTGTGCTGTGCTGCTATGCGAGGAGTAGTATTAGTGCAGTGAAGCAGGAACACAGCTAAAAACCCTGAGGCAACCTTGTACATTGTATATTATTTTCCCATTGCTACTACTACTCTTTCTCGACAACTACATCGCTAAATAAAACCCACTGCGAGGGACTTTTATGTTTTCTGGAGAGAAAAGGAAATAATATATTATGCTATCGTGAGTGAAGGAACAACGACAAATTTTCCAAGTGGAAAATAAAGTCCTATACTATACTATACTATACCCACACTCGCACTCACATCACAATCACGACACGACGAAGGCAATATCTCTACATAAATTTTATGCGATGTGTACATGTCACTATCACTCAATGACATGCAGGAAGCTCTCATCTAAACAGCATTCATCAAGGTATAAAGCACTTGACGTACAAAATAAAAGCCATTCGTTGCTTTCACATTTTAGCGAATAACGAATTGGATTGGTATAGCGAGAGTAGGAAAATAATTGAATAGAAAGTACTAAAAGGAGTTTGCCATCCTTGTATTTGTATAGTATAGTATAGTAAAGAGCTATCTTGTAGTATTCCTTGCGGAATAAGCTCGAATTTGCAACGACTGACGGTGGAAGCTTAAATCATACATATATTACATATATTATTTGCTGGGAATGAAAATTGATATGTGAGACAGGGTTGGAGACAGTCGCACAGTTCAATACCTGACTAAAAAAAGAAGCTGTAGTAATGCTTTCCTGCGAATAAGCAAAAAAAAGTCGAGCAAACCAGCGCTAACCAGTTTCTGGGCTAAGGCTCCCTCCCTGTCGTGTACGCTATATATAAAGTATTTTCTGCATGGATATATTGGCAAATTTTATTGACTTTTCCGTCAAACTCCAAAACTTTCCTATAAAACATGCACAACCGGGAATTCAGACAATATCCCCAATTTTATATCCCAAACCGACTTTGCCCCAAAACCGTTTTCTTTGTACTAAAAAGACTATAATAATATGCTTACATATATATACTATATATATAACGCTGGTTCTGCGGCTGTCTTTAAAATTTTGGCATTAAATTAATTAATTGTAAGTACAAGGGTTGCGCATTAGCCAACTTGTAATGTCTTTACTCTCCTTTTGCATTATAACTTTCTCAACCTTTAGTTAATGATGTGGCTCTATCAAATTCAACCAGGGCAACGCTTTCACGACCTGAGGGATGGCAACTGGATGTTTATTTGCAAATGGTAGGGATTCTGGTCAAGGTACAAAGCTTGTGGTACAACCTTTTTCACAATCTATCCAGCAGAAAATTATGAATACTACGATTTTTATACCTTTAAGAGACTTTCCCCCTATATGGATCCACTCCATCCAACCAATATCAAACCGACAATTTCAACCCTACACTTTAAAAATACTGATTTAAATACATTTTAATCATAAACGTATCATATATGTAATGTAAGCTCGTAATTAATATAACAATAATCAATTAAGTATCGTTACTCAATATTTTAATAATTTAACTCAAATGGCTAAACGCATAGCATCTTTTAAAACGGTAATCGAATTGAACGGATTTTAAAATGCAACTTTGTTTTGGGAAAATATCCCCACAGGGACTCTCCTTTAATAAATATATTATTTTATGATTATATGACATTGGGAAAATAGTTAGTTTTGGGGAAAGGAGTTTTGTGGTATGTGGGTTTTTTTGGGGGATATGCCCATGAAGCCTTATGAAACCTTTGCCTTTCCTCTTCCCTCATCCTACATTCCTTTCCTCTCGATTTTGACTGGATTGTCAGTAAAGTTGGTAAGGTGAGCGGGGCTTAGTGCGAGGAGGAGAACATTGCTGCTTTCATCACCAGAAGCCCAAGCACGCCATACTATACCAAACCAATGCAATACTTCAATTCCACAATATTTTAGATTATGGCTGTGTATTATTTTTTGTGTATATGGGGATGATACTGGAACGAGGTCCCTTTATTGAATCCAGTACAAAATGGGCAAGGTAATGCAACTCAACTGGATCCTGTTTTGTGAGTGGAAGGAAAAGGAAGTTTCTGTTACAGATTAGTCATTTCAGCATATATTCGCTACTGCTACTGCTACTGCAGCCCTGTGATTGATGACAGGGGGAGAGAGGTGGCCCTTTCGACAGGAAAATCCGATCCTCACCGAGGAGGAATCCATATACAAGAACAAGAACTAGTTGAGAAGGAAAAGAGGGTTTGGAGATGGATGGATGGATATGTGCACGTAGAAAATATAATTTGTTTCGACTATATGACATATATAGGTATGCACACGCTTGCAAATTCGGAAAGCGGCATTTGCCACACGTTCTTCTCGTCCTTATGCCCGAAGCTTCGCTCTCTCGAGTATTTTTTCGGGATGTACATGATATACGTACACTGATGATGGGATTCAGACGTTTCAAGTTTCAAGACAAGGATGATATTACGGTTTTTTTCTGAGGATTTACACTTACACAGGATTAATATTACTTCATACGATAGGTTTTTTCAATATTTTTGTTAAATTTTCTTGTCTATGAAAGCTCATAATTCCCCAATACAAGCGCAAGCTCAACTGATACCGTGAAAAACTTTTATTTATCAGTGCAGACTTGACACATAGCGGAAGGTAACAAGATGAATTATAGAAAACTTTTGCTCTTGCTCTTCATGCAGTTCCAAAGCAAAGTGGTGATTATGATATACTCCTACCTTGCACTTGCTGAAAATGTATATGTACAATATTTTTGGTTGGCAACACAAATCGGGAATCCAATTGCCTAAACGCTATATTTTCTAAATTAAAGCGACATGGCAGATACACATAAATGCAGCCGTGGATTCTAGTTGGCCAGAAGAATGTCGTATTTAGAAAAAATGAACTGTGCTACTGGGTGTATATATAGGCTACACATATATATATTTTCACTTGAAATGCTTTGAGGAAATTCGGATGCATTATTATTATGGTTTGTTTCTAATTTGCATTTTAAAGCACACGCATAATATATAACACATATTCCGTGAGTATTTGGGACTGCAGTGCATTGCAATGCAGCTCACCACCCACCTGAGCGAGTAGGATACATGCAAAGATTTCCTCTCATACATTCTATCTCCATCCAAGTAAATTCCCATTTTCTCAAATCAACTTACTTGCAGACTTCTCGTCGTCGCTCTTCCTATTTCAAGGATTGTCTTCTCCTCACACTTGCAAACAATGAGCAACTACTGCTCCTCTTACAGATAGTGAATATCACTTATAACTCGTTCGTAAAATGTGAAGTGGAGTTTAGTGTCCAGTTCTCACTTACTCACTCACTCAGTGCGGCTCCTTCTTTCCCAATGCCTAATGCGAAACAGGGTTTTAATTTAAAAAACAAGTCGGAAACTGCTTTGCAAGCCGCAACAACATCCCATCCGTCCGTCCGTCTTGGTAACAAACTCACCGACAACTAGAGCTACCACGTTTTATTTTTGCAGTGAGTTTCCAACTCACAACTTTTTTTCCCCTCGACTTTGCCAATGAATTGTCCCAATGATATTTTTCTTGGCTCAAATCGTCAATGTCTTCTCTGACTTTTATATGTTTTCTTGGCAACAACAACCTTCTCCCTTTCTCGTTGTGTACTGCTCGTGACTTTGGCCACAGAAATGGGAAAAGTATTTTCTCCCCGATCCGAGATGCAACACTCGTACCGTTTCCACGTTCAGGCTAGGTCAGTTCCGTCAAGAGTAAAAGAAATGACGATGTAGGTACATGAATGTATAATATTTGTAGAGTATGTGTGGTAGGATAAAAAACCCGGAGGAGAACACAATTTAGTCTCAAACCAACCTACAGACCTTTTAACTGCATTCAATGTTTGGGTTTGGATTGGATATATATAGATAAGTATATAATTCCTAATAAATTGAGAAACTGGCTGGAGAGAATTAAAACTCAATCACACAATTTTCTCATACACTTATTAGCCTCACGACGACGGAACATTGGCAGTCTGGCTGCGGCTGCTAATTTGCAACTGCAACTGGGCAAGCCGTCCTGCTTACCAATTGATGATATGCAAAACTGCTCTTCTTGCTCGACACTCTCTCAGTCAGTCAGTCAGGGTGGCAGTAGTAGTCTTTCCAGTGAATACGAATCATCTCTACTTGGTTCACATCACATGCGAGCGATAAACCATAATTATCATCACTAGTCATTCTCATCCATGAAACATCTTGAGCGACGAGAATAGAAAAACTATGAAGCAGATCAGTGCTTCTTCCCAACATGTGAATCTGTACACCCAGTTGCACACGCTGTATATCTATATCTACCCATACTTGTATAGTAAAACACACGCTCCGTCCACTCCACTTCAAAATCGTATTTTAGTTAGCTCTCTCTCTAACTAAAAGTAACTCATATTTATTGTTAGTGTCCGATCCGCCGATATACTTGGAGTGTGAATCCTTTTTAGCCGAATTAAATAAATGATGCCAGGCAAGGTATATTATAAAGGAGAGAAACACCGCACCAGCTCAGCTCTCTGTTTCTCTCTCTAGGTACATATTATTGTAATGATTTGATGTTACATTTGCACCAGCAGCAGCAGCAGCACACGAGGCAGCAAGTAGGTATCCAAGTGTATTTTTTACGATTATCACCTTGTTGTGACTGTAAGAATAACGTGGATGAAAGTGGTGGTGGTGGGTTTTTGCGTGAGACGAGAGGCGATTCCTGTTGTGCAAACATGCATGGAATATGAGCGGAATAAAATCCAGAATAATTCTTTTGATGATGATAGCGTTGCGTTGTACGAGTACTTGCACAGAGCAGCATTATAGCATTATTTACGTGAATAAAATACTTTGCGCTTTAAAAGCCCTACTGCCACACATATACCAGGACCAGGAGCAACTTTATTCTTGATAGGCACATGTTTGTATCTTCCTACAACTGTTTCTTTTGCAAATGTTTAGAGTTAGCCAGTGTGTTTGCTGGTTGAGACGCCGTTGGTCTTCATCTTTTACTATAGGTGATAAAGAGATAAAAAAAATATTGCTGGAGAGGGTGAGCAGAGGAGCGAGGAGCGAGGAGGATAGCTTCCTATCATGCATGGCAGTAGGTATAAATTTGCTTATACTTGCACAGCAGGGATTGCAAATTGAAAATTTAATCCTGTCGGGCTTTTAGTGAGAGTGACATGAGGAAACTCAAAAATGTTTTATGGTAACAAATAAAAAAAATGCAGTTGTGACTGCTAGTAAAGTTGATCCTTTGGGAGAGATGCATAGTTGATGCAGTTCTCTTATGCAGCCAAGGACAATTGCGTATTTGAGGGAGATTTGCCGAATAATAAGTACTAATTCCTAGCCCAAGCCTCATCTTCTCATTCGCTGTGAGGTAATTTACAGGCTATTGTAGGTAGTATTTTTTTGACAATAAGCTGGGCTAATGAGTTCTTCAAAGGGGGATCATGGGACCACGCGACTCGAGTTACATGAGGAGCAGGAGATTTATTTAGAGTTGTGCAATGCATGATCAAGTTAGGCATCATTCACATCACCAACATTTGCAAGGGCCATCATTTCATTACTTTATCGTTTTGTGCCGTTTTTGTCACCAGTGGGGAGAGCTGCTCCAGGTCATCTTTCCAGAATGTGCCAACCAGAATTTGTGCACGACAGGCTACAATAGTTTGAGATTTGATGAGAGTGTTTGGGCGTGCAGTAGGTGTATATGTAATATGTATATGTGTGGACCCGGGCGGACGGACGGTGTTACGTCGATGTTATTCGATACTGTGCTTTCAGACAGCCAGGTATATGATGGAGAATGATGTATCCAACTCTGAAATCACTCGTTCGTGGATGGATTATATTTCATGTCATCATGTTCATGTTCCTTTCTAGCAGCACTTCTTTCTGAAAAGATGAACACTGTGGAACACCAACCACCATTCATTGTGATCAACTTTCCACTGCCTCTCCACTACACAGTCGACCAATATTTTAATACTTACAAAGAAAACCTAGAATGAGTCGTGAAAAGGAAATCAAATTAGACGGGAAAGCATTAAAAGTATTCACGTAGGTGATGAATGATGAACATTCAGTCACAATTGTGCGCAACGCGGAACCGGGTTGAGCAAAGACTTGAGTCGCTCCTGGAAATTTCGTATTTATGAAGTTAGGAGCGGGGCAAGGTTATTCTTTCCTTCTCTTTTGTTAATTTAAAATTTGCTAAATTTCAAAAATATCATATTTTAAAAACAAAAATACGAACATGACAGGATATTGCACGTGCTATATTTCCTCGGTAAGTGGGGAACCCACTAAATGCAAAACTCAATATTCCCCCAAAACAAAGGCAAAAAAAGCAGACGCACTTCAAGTGTTAGTCATTCCCCCATGACGCGACGGCTGGGCAATGGCATTATTTCAAGTGCCCGCAAACAAATCGTATTATCAAGCAGATTCATATAGGCGACAAGCGCATTTTGCTTTGCGATTAGTGGCAACCCAAACACTTTAAAGTATAATATGACATGATAAGCTGATTATAACATGCTCTGCGGGGGTGAGCTCAACACTCTGGATGGATTGGTTTTTGCATGAGCTGAGTGCATGGGACATGGAATGAAGTACATAACTTTTACCTACCCAAGTAGAAATCTAGACTCTGTGACTTTTAGGATGTAAATAGGTAGTTCCGTTTTCAATTTCAGATTATAAACAGCAGCAAGCCGTTCAGCCGTTTAATTCGATGTGTCAATAAGGGCATGACGTAATCATTTTGCTTCAAGCATGGCAACATTATTGGCTTAGACAAATGGTTATTTGTCTGATTGGCAAAAATCCGGAATATAAAGGTGTTTGGTGCATTGCTCATCAGACAGAGTCATGTGATATTATGCAAACAAGGATTTTGGACGGAGAGTTGGACGGAGAGAACGGAATAGAGGATGGAAAGTAAAGTATTTGTACACATCCAACAACATCAGGGTAAACAACTTTGGGCTGAATATCCCTGGACTGGACTGACATCAAAGTAGTAATCTCGCCGATTCGGGCCGAACTAGTCTTCTGCTGAATTCCTGGTTCCAGATCCAGTGGACTGTCCACTCCCCACTCTAATCGTCGTCATGCATTCAATCATTCAATATATGCTTACTTATAATATAGAATATAAACCTTGGTTACCAGCTGCTATAGACTCAACCTTTAGCAATAATATGCTGCTATTCAATGCAATTGGAGGAAAACACTGAGTGACCTGCTTGCTACTGTACGTGCTACTTACGTATCCGAAAAAAACACAGTTGACAACTATTTCATCATTATTGAAAGTCAAAATATACCTAATTATAAAACCATAATATGCTAAATTTTATAAAGATTAAAGACCCTAACCCTAGGTAATAACCCTGTTAATTTAGTATCCAACTTGATAATCCCGTCCCAAGTCATGGATGTAATTCTTTTAAAGCGAATCTTGACATTTTTAGTTACGTTAAAATCATGGTAATTATGCCAATTTAGCAATGCAACGCTTACAGAAATATATAAGTTTTATGTGCATTGGAATCAGATGCATGTGGAGTTTGTACGAACGAAACTGAGATTGCATATATAGTGTTTGTTACCAAGTTCCAAGCTGCATTTTACCTTTAACACCGTCTCTACGTAAAAAACATAAACCATCAAACTTTTCAATACCACACTGGACTTCAGTTACACATCTCCACGTATTATTGCTGCCATTAGTGCCATTGCGTCAATGTTCAAATGCGAGTTGTATGTATCATTGATATAAAGGCCAGATAGATGGATGTAAAGCGATCTCCATCGCCAAGCGAGGAGCAAGACAAGTGCAAGTGGAGCAACCATGTGGTCGCTCTAACTCAATTCCACTTTACTAATGCTCCACTGCCCACTACTCTTCTTCCAGTTCGTTTATCAAGCATCATCAACTTACTACAAGCTGATGTTGTTGATCATCATCATCAAGAACGTTTTATCATCATTATTCTATTAAGTTAGTAGCTGTATTTGATGAGCCACCACCACCACCACACTGCACCAAAGAACGCATGAGTTTGGTTTCGTGTTGCAGGATAACGATGATGATGATGATGGTCGTGATTCATAATGTGTATTGAAAACTTGTCCAGTCGTGCACTTCTCAAGAGAAGAGTGAGACTTTGTCCAAATGTTCCTTTATACTGCTGCATGGAAAAAATAATATATAAAATACAAACGTGCACATGTACTTGCTCCATATAAACTTCACTTGGACATGCACAGAGAGAGAGAGAGAGAGGAGAGAGAGCCACAGAGCTATATATATTCGCAAACCCAACTACTGCAAACTTGCTCTCGGTTTCTTCTTCGCTGGAGTAGGAGAAAAATGAAGGTGATAGAGATTAACAAAAAAGGCAATTTTGACCTTGAATCTAGTAGAGTGGAATTAAAAATTGCTGGGCAAGTTTTAAGTGTGAGAAACCATCGCTGCTATTCGACGATATATGCATGCACTCTATTACAAACATTCACATATGACCACATTTTGTACACATTGCAAGAAAATGTAATAATATGTAGCTAAAGCCATCGCCGCTGTCGATAGTTTGTTGCAATGCAGAGTTTTACTGACAAGTGATGAGACAAACTGTGTGCGTTTTTTGTTTGTAGGAGGAGGACGGAGGGGACGTCGAAATTTGTAAAAATTGATGTCTGGAATTGATATTGAGACTAACAATAATGCATCATCACATCGTATCTAGAATCCAAGCGATGGGAAATCAGATTTATATATAGTATGAGCTTAATTTTAGCACTTTTTTACGTCAATAACTTGGCCATTCTTCCTCTGCGAAATACTTTTTGACCACTTAGATTATAGTAGGTATACTAATAAGACGTGGTAGGTACGTGGTCAGTTTCACACGTCGAATTTCATTTAACCTTCAGATTCTTTAAGGGTTATCTTCTAGTTTGCATCTGTAAGGTTTGTAATATGTGAACATCTTGACAAGCGAGAAAGTTGAAATATTCATTGGCACAAGGTAAGGCTCCTTTCACACCGGATCGGAAATAACATGGATCCAACGAGAGACATTATTATTAACACCACATGACATTACTAGCCGTTAAAACTGGAGCGCTTCATGATTTGACGGGGAAGGGATATTGCTACGGAGCGCGGAGCAAAGAAAACCAGAGACTAATTTGGTGCTAATGCAACCAACTAATAATGAACTGATACCGTGTGTGATTCCCGTTTTCCGTTGATCTCCCCGTGCAATGTTCGACCTATATCATTATCCATGCTACTTTCTACAATCATAGCATGCGCATAAATGTTCTATTTAACTGCGCAGCAATATGGATGATGCGTAATTACGAACTTTCAAAGTACTAATTATAATGTTCCGAATATCGGTATTAATGGACGCACGAGCTGATAAAAGCACTATTACGCATAGTAATTATGTACAGAGGTCGAGTAAATGGGCAACCGGCCCGAGACTAGTGGTATTTTTCTGTATGGGCTGGGGATAACAAATCCTTGATTTGTTTTAGGTTTTCTGGGAAGAACGCAAACACGAGAAAAGAGACAAAGAAGTACATTAGTATATACCATATATACCATATGCATTTCATTTATGCCTGTTTTGGGCAGGAGGAGACGAATGTGAATTACCTATTGCGAATTATGATGAGAGTGCGCGTGCGGCCGAACTGGAATTAGACCGTATCGAGGTTTTAAATTTGTCTTCTCGAATGATCTAACTAAACGTATAATCATGCAAAAACGTAGACACCCGACGACAGATTTGTAGCTTGGACCCCCTTGATATACGCCTAATACTTCGACATATTTAGTATTTTAACCGACGATAGGTCATCATCAATTGACCTCAGAGATCAAAATTCATGTAGGTGCATGCTAGATTCTCCAAGCATGAGAAAACTTGCCAAGCATGTATTTGGTCTTATTGACTTGTCTAGTTTTCCTACAAAAACTTATTCCTCGCACGAAGTGTACGTACCTACTTGTATTGCTTTCGTACTGCCGTACTGCAATAAATCGTTGCAAAGTTGGATACAGACTCACAATCAGAGGATTAATGATGAAAATTGTTGGCATTATGGTTTAATTATTTTAAACCACATGCCGTTTCTCAAGTGAAAGCTATAATTTGCATGAATCTATAAAGTAAGTACTTACTTTAAGTTCATGAAGAAAAAAACAGGGGTGCAAAAAATGTTTTTGGCCCGGTAGCGTCAAAGAAGGTCACCAGGGATTTATTTTTCCCTGCCAACGAAGTTTCAGGGTTATATTATTATTCGGCTGATTTTCATGTTAAGAACTATAATCATGCCGATTATTGAAAGATACACGAATCATAATAATAACTTTCATCAAGTTCATATTCAAGTACAATTGCAAAATTTCTCGGGATCATAATTTTAATTCCTGAATTCATAGTTTTAGCAAAAGTTTTGTTGCTTTCGCAGGGATTCATAGAGGCTCTCAAATCCCGGCAACGGCGTTGGTGCGTTTTTTGCACCCCCGAGCAAAAGTAAAATCTACTCAGTCACATATTTTTTCCAACAGAACATAATTTTTGGAGGACGAGCGCACAGTCGAGCTTGAGATACAGACACAGACACAAAATATTCTTTCTCGCAACAGGTCGTCCTGTGTAAGCGGTACTGTGGCTGTGGCTGGTGTTTTCCAGCAGTCGAGAGAGTCCCTTCATTTTATTTACACGTCTAGTCTTACATTTTACAGACTTTACTAACAAAGTAATACAAGACGCATTTGTACCAACGCAGACTTTTAGAAAGATTTTTAAGCGCATTCTTCGGCGATCCTATATACACAGTCCCTCCACGATCAACATAGAACTTACCAAAATGGTCTACTTTTATCTAATTGCTGACTTGACTTGAATTAAATATTCATAACATTATTGGATAAGGATAATTTACCAGTCTCAAAAAAGGTTTAATTTATGCTACCCTTTTTTGCTTTTTCTCTTTATTTTGTACCACCAGAAATCAAGATAAATAAAGGTAGAGGAACAGCAGGTCTCTTTCTAGTCTTTTGCAAAATGAATTATACATTCAAGAGGAACTTTGAAAGTAACCTTGGTTGAAATTTGTAATTCCAAGTTCACATTGTAATGAAATTATTGGATTATAGGAGAGGAAACTTTTTTCTGGCAACAATGTTTCGCGATGGCGATGGATCTCGACTCAAAGTTCCATGCGAATTTATCCGCAAATCCCAATTTAAGGTCACACTCTGCATGTTTGGTGTTTTGATTTGGGTTTCTAGTTTCTGTGGTCGGGTGTGAGGTTCAATTCAATGGAATCTTTTGGAAAGAAATCGTGTAGGAAGTACAAAGCCATGTTGAGATAATACTTAAGTCCTATTAAACTTATACACTCCTTCTATAACGCTTTCTTTCTGATTTACGTCATTTTATTTTTTTGCACCTGGTCACGCCGACTGTGGCAGATAATAATGATGAATGCGAAGCATATGTGCAGTGGGCTCAAATTCCTTATTAAACCACAGGGCGTGCGTGTAGCGAATGTTCTGATCTTTTGAAAAGGATTCTGCGATTTAAATTAATACTTGCCCCAGCGGAATTCGTTCAACGCAAGAAATTCAGAGCCGACGTGACCTTCATTATATTTGCATTCTCTTTACGTAGCGCGGATTATATTTGCATTTCCGGTAAACACGGCTCGGGTTGCCACTATTATTTTTGACGATTTGCTGTGGAACTTGTTTTTATCGAAACCTTTTGATTTTTAATAATCAATTAACGAACTAGTCACTTTCTGGGAAATGGCTTTTGTTTCATTACAATAATACACAATTTAGGCGAAAGGAGCATACCTAAATATTATCCCAAATTCCAATTGAGTATTTGAAGGAAATATTTTCTTGTTGTTGCTTCTTCAGAATTCGGAATATGAAATGAAATTAGCTGTACGATTCACTTGAATGTGAGCTATTATTACATAACAACAGCTATGCGCAACATGTAACTTGATCGGATTTCTCATCTCAAATTGCACAAGTCTCAGACATTATTTCACAATCAAATGCCAATTCCGTATGCTTTCATGACATATTTCTACGAGATAGAAAATTAGGTTTTTGAACCTTTCGTCATGCCAAAAGGGCATCTGTCAAGCCGCCTCTCTGGTTTCCTGACATTTTTTTTTTTAAATATATCGCTGTATTAATACAGAATGCAGTTTTTATGCTCATGTTAATTAAATTACATTGTATTAGTAGACGCGAGTCTGCAAATGTACTTTCATGTGATTTGTGTTGTATGTATGTGCAATCTGCCCTGCCTCAAAAATTCCTGATCCCAACTTGGGAATGTTCGGATTTGTGTGCAATAATGTGATAACTAGTGGGAAAAAAATCATTCTCCGTTCATCGTCATCCGTTAATTGGTCTCATCGAGCTGCCTCGTGCTTATTGCAAACAACAACGTGTGTGATATCCCTTTCCCGACCTACATCAAATTGCACGTGATTCCAAAGCTGCAGCATCTTCTGTGTAGGTTTTTTTTCATGTTAATAAATATAAATATATCTAATCCATGTGCGTTATTAAAAATTGCTGGATATACCTATGAGCAGTGTTGGTGGGTCTCGCAAGATATTTACACATTTACATCCGATATTATGTAGTACCGCGCGACCGGCTCTGAATTGATATATATTGTTTTTTTCAACCAAGCGATGACAAAAATCTATCTAGTTGATAGTTTGTCGTCGGTTAACCTTTGATAAAAGTGTACAGGCTAGTCCACTCCAAATCTCGCAAAAAAACAGCAAAAAAAGATTTGGAGTGTGTGGACAGTAGTGGTGGAGAATCATCTTATAATATGTATTTACTCCAGGCTCGTTATCAGCCTGCCATTATCACAACCCTATTAAGAAAAGCACACAAGCAAACGATCGATAAAGCGATGATGATAATGAAGAATAATTTATTAGCAGATGCGCCCACAACAAAAAATGCTTTGAACCACTTGGAATAAAATTGGCAAAAAAGTTCCGTTTCAAGGTCAAACGATAAAATAGGTATGCATGCTTAAGATAGGTATTCCTTATAATATTCATCGCGGGATATGTATCATATGTCATATATATATATATACTCTTTTGACTATGTATGACTAGCTTTTTCGTTGGTCGCGTCGTCCGCGTCGTGCGTCGTCGTCGGTTTACTTCTGTCTCCCATCCCAGCTAATCCAGCTAGCTATATAGATCCATTCCAAATGCCTATAAAAATCAAATGGCATATCGTGATGACATATATGATGCACAAGCGTGTTCTTCAACATCATCATCATACTCTTTCCATGTCCTCCTGTGAACTAACCCAGCAACAGCAAATCACTCGATCAAGTTGAAGTTGAAGGTAACGATAATTATGATGACAAAAAATAAACCACTATAAACATAATCTGCTATTCCCACTACGTCTATAAAAATGTGTCACACGCAAAGTATTTTTCTACTGGAATCGAGGTACATTTCATTTGTAAACAATGATGACATGTGACTGTTGTGACATTCTAAATCACTGAAGAAACAATATTATTTAATAGTGTTGACTGTAGACAGTCAACCACGGTAAATGTGTCTGCGAAATGTGTACCCATTGACAGCATCCAAGAAACCTCATTTCCAAGGACGATTAAAAAAAAACATTATTGCCTGTGCCAGATGAGAAAAGTTGTGACTACCTGACGTATTTTATTTCGAGCATTAATTCGCAAAAACTATATGAGCGATATGCATTCGCAGACACCAAGGTATGTATGCTTCTCCAGGCAGGTCAGAATGATTGTGTCTCTAATGTGTTCATTGCTCATCCCCAAGAAATATGGTACTAAAATAATAAAATATTATCCAATCTGTTCAATTTGAGTGTTTTAATCATTTATTGGCATACGTTAAAACGCATACTTATTCTCGTATTTGGAAAATTTAAGTACACGATGTTCCTTATAACCTTTCTGTGCCTTTATTGTACCATATGAACATTTTCCTTTAATCGAGTAAAGTGCATTGCACAAACTGGAATAAAAAATATTGCAAAGGATGCGATTTCTGCTTGTCCGACTATTGACTATGGAAAACTGTATGCGAGAAACTTTGAGAAAATGCAATGACACAAAATTGTAATACATTTTGTGTATTTCATTTTATCATGGATCTGTTCCTTCTTGGAAATTTACCGACTATTAAATCCGAGTGGCAAATCATGTTTTGCTTCCAGAGGAGATTACGGTTAATGGCATTTTTATTTTTATTTTTACAGCATCTCCCATCCGGATTTCCCTTTCCAGTATATTGGTGCCCGTAGTCAGACAAAAGAAAATTCTACATATTCATGAAAACATAATTGACTGCAGTATTGTGCAACCTGTGCAGCTCGAGCTCGAACATTTTATGTTTTGAATATATGAAAGAGAACTATTTTTACTTGATTCATTTACAAATTTTCTTGGATCATTTAGAGTACTATTGATGTAGCAGTTTTTTTATACATCGACCCGAAATTCATTTAAAATTCAAGTCCAGGAAAACTCAACGGGTGGTATCTTTGTTGGGATATTGCCTGACGCCGAACCATGCCGATGACGTACCACCTTTTACAGTTATTTTGCTTATTATTTCGAGGCGCAAGTGGGCGTCGCAAAAATCACCTCCTGAGAACGGCCGAGAAAGTGAACACCACCGTCAAAAAGGTGTAATTTAACACTGAAAAAGGATGACGCGGAAGCTGTACAGGTCCAGCTTTTTTTATCGTATTCCCTCGCATATTCACATATCATTAAGCTGACTTTCCTAACACTTTATTCGTGAAACTACACACCTGTAACAATTACACGGGTGGATTATATGACGAGAGCTCCACCGACGGTATGGTGTTGTCAGAATTTTCAGTGGTATTATTTTACCACTGGTACAAGAACTATTTAACGACATGGTTGAGCGAGGAGAGGACCGTTCTGTTTTGTATTCTAGGAAACTGTTTTCGAGTGTTCATGATATTGATCGGAGGTGAAATAATAGGGATTTCCTTTTTTCCGTTTGTGTAATCTATGAATGAATCTCATAACTTGTTGATCCGCCTAAACTATATATTCATTCTGTGACATGATACAAATATTATAATATGTTTTTCAAGTCACAAGTTTTAACTCTACAAAGTCAGTCAAATTAGGTCAACCGTAGGTTTAAGGCCGCGTTAATTATAAGCTACGGGACATCTTGTGAGCAGTTAATTACATACCTAGTTTGCGAGGACGGAGTATTTTTAGGCAAAGTCAAACGCAAACCCGATTTGTTACTAAAAAATTTCAGTGATTAAGGAATAAGGTAGGATTATTAGATTTGTTGAAATAGTAGAACAAGCTTTCTTTCTTTATGAACCGTCAACAGATTGTGAGTCCGGCCGGTCTGAAAAAAAAGGTAACCAACAACAATGTTGCTTGCCACTTATCACGCAACTTTTTATCGACATATATATCTCTCTTCACTTCTGCCTGTCACTAAATCCCCGTGCATCTCGCAACGAACGACCTTGACCAGAAAAAGTCTAGTCTAACTTGTTTTGGAGTAAACGACGTAAAAAAGAATTTACAGAAAACTGGTCTGCTCACTACAGTAGTAGGGACAAAGAAAGCTGAATTCATTAGTTTTTTTACGTTCTACTAATAATGCGGCGGATCATAATATTTGAGAGCATGCAATATGCGAGAAAAAGAAGCACGTTGTTGGGAGCGGAGGTTTCTTGACTCACAAATGTGTCTGCTGGCTGGCTCTCTGGAATGGGATAAGCTGGAGACATTGCATATTATTAATTGCTGGATCTTACGATTAGGTACTTGTTGTACGACGACGACGACGACGGATAATCGTGAATGGTGTGTGGTGGCGAGAAGCACGTTCTTCTCAAACCCCAACCCGCAACTGGTCTCCCATTTACATACATCATTCATACCCAAAAATGATTAATGCATATGACCTCTTGGATAAATCTCCTATCCACCAAGCAAACCAAAAAATTATAAATTAATTGAAATATAAAATTCCGTAGATATATAATTAGACTCATAGTCAGATCAGAATCACTCTTACTGTTGGCAATCGCTCATCTATTCTTATCTGCTGTACTATCTACGCATGAAACATGTGGCGAATTTTAATTTAATGGTCCAGTTTGGATAATGACAAGGATCGAAAGATGATTTCTATGGACATATTATAATGACCGTGGTGATAGTCAAAGTAGCACTATTATGACGAGACTTCTCCGAGCCCGAATCCTTCCAACCACCCCATATAAATAAAATAGTCATGTGTAACATGATGGAAATTACGTAGCTGAACGGGTTATAAGACATATGTAAGACGTCTGCATAAAATGGGGGTCTTATAAGGCGTCTATAATGGGGGTCCTGTAAGGCGTCTATAATGGGGGTCTTATAAGGCGTCTATAATGGGGGTCTTATAAGGCGTCCATTACGGTGGTCTAATACGGCGTCTATAATGGGAGTCTTATAATGGCGTCATATACAAGACGTCTAAATATAATGGCGTCATATATAAGACGCCTACATATAATGGAGTCATATATAAGGCGTCTTTAAAAGTGTATATAATGGGCGTCATGTAATGGCCACCTTTAACCCCCACTATGACCCCTGTGACCCGACTGGGGACAAACTCAACGCAGGGCATCAGGAACCTCTAATTGATCGATTTATGTAATAAAAAAAATTTGCATTTAAAATGCATGTGTAACATGTATGACCCCCGTGACCGGATTGAGGTCAAATTGCACCCAGAGCTTCCTTGACCTCTAAGAAATGTCCACACCAAGTTTGGTGAAAATCGATGAAAGGACATCAGAGTTATGGAGGTAACAGACGGACAGACGGACAGACAAACAAACTAAAAGCATAACTACGCTTCATTACATTCAGCTACGTAATAAACCGCTCAAGTGCAAATATAGACAACTTGCTCCCAATTGCAGCACAAAATAGCTTGCGTGTGCTTTTCTGTACTAGCTATCCTCTGATTACTCTGCTTGTTGTGCTTTGTGTTTACACTGCTTTTTGTGTTTGTACTGATCTGTCATGTGTTCTGTTTTCTGTCCTTTTGCTGCGCTCGCACATTACATTTTCGTATTGTTGTAGATGTAGCTTTTCGTGCTCTTTTGATTGTGCTATAACACACTATGGATGGCTATTTGCGAAATTTCAAGGTTGCGCGCCACGCGCATTCGGCGCGCACGATACTGTCTGCACTAAGACACAAAGTGACCTTCACTTGTATGTATCCATTTGTGAAAACAGAATGTCAAAAACTTTATTAGTTTCTGAGTTATTCCTAATTGTTTGAATTGAGTTAAAGCGCCTCTAGCGGTGCGCACACGAGTCATTTTCAAATTTTGAGCATTGTGTTAGACGTAACTTTTTATGCTCCTTTGATTGAGCTATAACAACCTATACGTTGCTACTTGAAAAAATTTGAAAGTTGCGAACCGCGACTTCGAACTTGTCCAAGCTAATGTGGCTGCTAGATCATTTACAGACAGACAGACGGCGGACGCCACGGACAAAACTAATAACTTGCTTCTAGGTCGCAAGGTAATAACTTTTACTTGCTATGTTGCTACTTGTCTCTACAATTCAATTTGATGTTCTACTAAAACTACAAATACATCACAAAGACTCATTAACGAAGGATATCAATATCTAATGAGCACTAAACATCTGGGATACAATTTTTCTGCTAAATTCTAAAAGGTTATATACCAGAGTTTTGAATATATTTTGAATAGCTAATTGTGTTATTGTTACAAAATAAAAAGATAAAACCATAGTTTGTTTGTTACATTATTGACCCTGAAAGGGTATACTAGATTGATGCAGCGTGTGTCGGTCCCTGGCTACGTGCCTAAACATATTCGTGAATGCATACATGCATACAACATGCATACAGATGGATGCATATACATACAGAGCAGACTGAAAACATTCATAGGGAGGTTTGACCGGTGACAGGTAACAAGAAGCTATGACAGGTGAAAGGGGGTCTGACAGGCGACATGCCCTTAGAACACCCCATACATCCACACTTGCATTTTGAAGATAGGGATATTTTACAGGGTTTCTAGGTTCCTTTCAGGGTCTCCATAAGGTTTACTAAAGCTTTTATTTTGTTGATACTTTACATACCTGAATCGTTCCTTGTACGTGAAAATAATCAAATGTACTTAATGACAGGAAGTAAAATTACAACTCCATTGTTTCATAAAAGAGATACCCAGGTGACTTTTTATGTTGACGTTGGCTGCATAATTTTCCATTCTGCTAGAATTTTTATTAAGCTCCGCTTTCGTCTTTTATCTCAAGCCTTTGATGGGCGACCGATTGTGTCCTTTGCAGCTTCATACAATACCATAATGAATGTTCCGATAACTCCAAGATACTACAAAGATTCCAAAGGAAGCATGTTAAAATCCTCGAATAAAATAAGCTTCGCGTTAAAACTAATTACAATATATACATGTTTAAACGTTTTTGTTGGGTAATATTTAAGACAAGTTAAGCAGTTGATAATGCGATATTCAGCGTAACTGCATCAATAAATTTTATTTACGACAGGTTTGTATGGAATGCTGGAAAATGTCTATATATGTTGTGTCTGAATAATGAGATAAAACGTACGCCAAAAAGAAACCGAAAGTTGAGCACGAATAATCCGCGGTAGCCTAGTCCCAAAGACTTTCTAAACAACTTGTGAAAGAATGCGGTTGCCGCTACTCCATCACTGGGCAGGTCATTTCTATTTTCAGGATTTGTAAATTCTTCTTCAAGTTCATCTATCTAAAATTAAAATAAATATTGAATTGGAACTGTAGACAGTGGATTAGGTTGCTTCACTTAATATACTGTTAGGTTTCGGATATATGACAGCTAAAATGACTTATATGAGTCATCCTGAAAGGTCATGTCTGAGGTTGTAGGCTAAAACTTTTAATAACCCTCGAAATAACAAATTATTGACTTATAACCCATTTTGGCTATGTCATATCTCCGAAACTCATAATTGCAACTCACCAGCAAGCTAGCTGCACTTGCAATTAAGTATGATATCAGATTCACAGTGATTGCCATCATGAAGGGTAGAAGGGCAATGTCTTTCTCCATGACTGCCATTTTCAATGAAATTGGTAGAGCAAAGGCAACCTCCACCAGCTGAAGCATCAGAGTTGGTCCGATATATCTTGAAAGGTTGCCAGACAACTCCGTTAGTAAATCATGTTTTGTTGTTAGTTGGTAGGATCCGGTTGCAGCAAACCTTTCGTCACAAGTTGCATACCAAGCGGAGATGAAAAGAGTGATAGAGCAAGATAACAATGTTAAGATCAAAATATGACCGAACAAGCTTTCACAAATGTATGTGAAGATCCCCAGCACACCCAGCATGATTTCGGAATAGGGAACATCAGAAAGGTTTAGGAATACTGTGTCCCCGCATTGATCCACATCTTTCCACAAATACGTTTCTTTAGAGAAACAAGCAAATACTTGCAGCAAGGCGGTTGGTGACAGTTTCAGTTGACCGAAGTATTCAACCACATGCATCGATACGTCAATTACAATCACAGTGACAAGGTAGCCATATAAGATGACGCACGTAATCAGTCCTTTCTGTGAATATTTGAATTGTTTATATCAAGACTTAC
>JAANSN010002027.1:0-27380 GCA_036850665.1 Dicranocentrus wangi | reverse complement strand
AAGTTACGTACAACACCCCTTTTATTCCAAACGAGAATCCCTGAGAATGAAGATATTAATGTAAAACCCTAGTATGTATAAACAATAGCCATGAACAAATAAACGAGAAAGTTTTCTCCTATTTATATACATAATGTTATGTTATACCAGTAATCAAAGAGTAGTAGCCCCTGTTTGGCACGTAAAAACAAAGCAAAAGCAAGTTTCCACTAGGAAAACCACACATGACATTTAATAGCTCGTACTTTTCCATTATTTTCCAATATTTACACAGGCTGATTAAATGCTCAAAACCTACACACACGCACGTGCCAAAACAATAGCAACTTTTACTCAATCTCTCATTTTCTATACTGTTATTTCGGGAATGTACATAACATGATGCCCACATGCCACATTATACTGTTCCGACTAAGGCTCGGATCAGAAATTCTGAGAAACGTTTTTCTATACTTAAAGCATGCTTTAAACACCTCGCATGGATATATCACCTTTATAGCCGCCCGTAGCGGTACAGTACAACAGGGTTCACTCAATGACCAGCTTTCCTATTTACTTTCCTTCGCCATCAACACAGTAACAGTAATGATAAAAAGCAGATTTATCCTGGAACACACACATATGTACATATTCCTGGATAATATGCATATTAACCAAACCGAATAAACACAAACTCTGAACCTATTTCCAACCTGGTATAAAACATGCCTTTTCCAATATAAAACTTTATCATCATCACCACCCCATTTCCAATATCCCGTGAGTGTGCAGACGTTACATGACATTGTACACATATAATGTGCGAGAGTAACGTAAATACACTGAAGACTAGACCATAATAAGTGGAGAGGACGGGACGGACTTTGTTGTTGGCTTAGTGGAGTCTCTCTCTCTCTCTCTCTTGGTTATGGTCCATTGCTTGACCGGTGGTTGGGTCAAGCCAGGGTATTTAAATGTACGCTTCGATTGAGCCAACTAAATAAAAATAAAAATCATCACCATCTCTGCTCTTTCCACATTAATAGCATAAAGCCCAGCTTAACCAGGGGCAGATTTAGAACGAAAAGTACAAACACTATTTTAAATACCACACACACTACCCCTGTGGTACACTACTATACACTTTGCCTAGGTAAGTCTCAAATCATTTTTGGGTAGTGGTGGTCGTCCTGGTGGTGAATGAAAACATGCAAGTTTCACAAGGCTAATGCAATTTGCGATGAAAACGTTTACTCAATGTATGTATCTATTTGTCTCTAAATATATTTCGCTATTACTCCAAGAGAGCGAAGTGAGGACAGAGAGCACAACCAGAAACTTAAAAAAATGTATACCAAGCCGGATTCCCATTTCCCCTTGGACATTCCGAGGTTGAATGTTATGCATAAAAGGGAGCCCATAAAAATGAGCTACTGCCATATAAAACGAAATGAAACGCTCTCATCATCATATGATGTGAATGTGCATGAATGCGAGAAAAGAGAATGAAACAGAAAAGTTGAGAATATTATATATTCCATGTGCATAATACGGAGGGGTAATGTACATACAACATACGCTGCAAAACTTCTGTGGTCCAAAAAGTAATATTTGTAGGAAAGTGGTCGATGAGGGTAGGGTAATATTATGGTGATGGTCCAGGTCCAGAAGAGAATATTTTTTGGCAGGATTGCTCCAGTAGTCATAAGCTGTACCCATCCAGCGGACAGGGATAAACCAGCTAAGCGACCATACAAGTTGGTTACTTTTTTGTCGTGTTATTATTACTATATACTTGCACATATTATGCACCCTTTCCCTTCTAACAGAAGAATGTTTGGGACACAATAAAGATGTGCAAATGTGGCAAATAAAATTACAACTTTTCACTGGGTTCGTGTTTTCATCTTGATATTCAAGTGTCATCGTCATCATCAAACCTATCGTAGTTGGAGATTACGTGCCAGTCCAAATAGACAATCACCATTCAGGTAGAATGCTAAACAGGTGCGGGTTACATCAAATCAAGAAGGTTTAAATAAACTTGGATTAACTATGGTTGGAGATAAAAATAAGTAAGCAATAAAATCACATCACCAATGAGTCTAATTAACGGGGCAGCGTAAGACATAATGCAGAATTTCTTTTCAATATCAAGATAGTATGTATGATTTTGAATAATTGTCCTTCAATGTCAATATCCCACCCCCACGAGAAAGACACAGCGTGTGTGTTGAGTGTTGGACAGACAAAAATACTTAATATATGGGATTTGCCAACCTCTGAACAAGCCAGTTCATGTGTTGTTTTGTATGTACAGTAAAGTTAGTAATACGCAGAGGAAGGAAAGACCTGAGGTAAGCGAAGCAGAGTAAAACCTGTAACAGCATTAACACGTAACGAGGACATAATTAGTTTCTCATCATCAACCCTTTCCTCCTGTGGGCCATCCATATACATGAGCTACTAGTATGGTTCCACCAATTGCTCTAACTAAACCAGTAACATCAAGTGAATACTTGAAAACGCATCACACTTCAGTTGTTCGTGCTCCAGCTCAACGCAGTTGTGCCAGTAAACGGAGCAACTCAAAACGTTGTTATGTTTTGGCTTCTCTTTAAAACAGTGGTATGCATGCTCCTTAGGTCTTGTGGTAGGAAATCACTTTTTAATTTTCACTTTGGAAAATGAAAATTCCATTTCCCTAAACCGCTTACGTAATCTCTGTTCCCTATTCTTCTCCCAAAATTCCAACGATTTTGATGACAATTTGCCACGAAAAAATAAGCTGCATTTATTGAGATTTTTTTGCTAAAATCAGCTAAAAATGGAAAATTAAGTCATTGCATCTACCAAACAACTGTACCTTTTTACATTCCTAACAATGAGGAAAACTTAATAACTATAAAACTGAAGGAACTTATGAGCGAGAGTGGAAAATGTCATCGCGAGTAGTTTGTCGCCACTACAGATGAAATTGCTTCTCAAGCGTTGTAATTGCTCCTATTTTGCTTCAGTTACGGAGTTCGACGGTTTCCCTTCATGTATCTAACGTCGTCACCATTTCCAAATTCTGCTTGAAAACAAGCAATCATTTCAAATCACACAAAATTTTTCCCTTTCACCAAAGAACACCCATTATAATAATACATCCATCTATAGTCTTGCTTTCAACAAAGCCAAAGTGTATTTATTTTATCCTTATTACTTCACTTCAAAAGATTGGCCAAAAACCGTAATAATATCAGCAAAACGTTACACCACCATAAAGTTATTTCCTTCCTAAGTTTAGTAACGACCAAACAGGCCCTCATAATCATCACCATCGTAGAAATTTTCTTCCTCAAAGATTAGTTCGAAGGGAGCTGTTGAAACGAGATATTTATGTAATACGCTACGTTATGTATATGCGCCATCGTGTGTACTAAAGTACAAGGAAAAACAACATCATCGGTTTACTTTGGTTTCTCAAAACTCGTAACGATGACGGAGCATTATAGCCATATATGAGCAGCATCATTTTGTATGAAATGAAACCAATCGAAATCTCAGACTCGCCTTGTGCCTGCTACCATAAAATCTGTACATATCGCCTAGGCTGGCAGACTGAACTGAAGCTACACAACACAGAATATATGTATGTATCCAGTTGGGGAATTTTCGTTTTTGTAGACTCTTTGCAGTAAATAATGGGATGTATGTGAATGTAAATTGATCCATGTGAAAATCGTTTTACCATTAAACGTCCATTAATTTCGCCAAAGCCACAAATTTTAATTATTTTACCCACTCTACTTCCCTTTCCCCAAAAACAAGTAATTGTGAGTTGTGTATAAGATTTAGGGAGAACAGAAAGTATGCACATATCACGTCACCCACATGAGCATGTAAACGTATTAGAGAAGATGCACATATGAATCCTTCGCATTCCTCCGTACAAAACTCTTCTCCCAAATTATTTTCTTCTCAATGTACTACTACTACTGCTCTGGTAAATAGTAGTAATAACACTAATACAAATTACTTCTCTACGTATCCTCACCACTAACCAACATGTACATATGATATTATATGATAAGCCACGGAAATAACGCCTTCACAAGACAAAAGCCTGATGTAAACTAAGAATTTCTCTGATCATCTAGTGGGATGCCTAGATCTACTTGAGCATAAAAGCGTTTTCATACGGACCCCTATGAAATTCCTTCTCTCTGTTCAGTGAAAAACGAGCTTATGAAACCAAACCAAATTCGGAAGTTATATAGACACCACAAAATAATATGGTCCATATGTGTGCCCTGACTAGGGTAGACAATAATCTAAAGTACATATCCAACCAAGAAGGTGTTATGGATCAATTTCATCCAATTTACAATCTCATTTACGTGAAAATTGTAAATCCTTTAAACTACACTTCAATCACCAGCACAATAACATGAAACACTGGCACCATATCAAGTAAACTGAGGGAAGTGAATGAGCTAAGCAATTTTCAAATGGAATCACGACCAAAGGCTGTATTTTCAGGAATGGTAAAACCTTATACAGATTTATTGTAAAACATGTATGTATGTATACACCTTCATTTTTCAAACTTCTCCTTTTACTTGTCCCTCTGCCTCAGATTTACCACGAAGCAATAATACGATTTTCTGTGCTATTTTGTGTCAAAAAGAAAGGGAATCAGAGAAGAATGATGATGGAGCAGTGTTTTTATAGTGTTATTATATAATTTCTCTAATGTATAACAATATTACGGCGGACATATATAAGAACCTACGTGCTTGTATCATACTGTCATTTGACATTATTCAAACAGAGCTACATATATGCTACAGCTACAGACGTCAAGTTACAATTATCGAAACAATTTCCCCCTCTATACTGCTCTAAAATCTTGGTTTAATAAAAACACACGTCGAAAATTATATCACGTGCGAAAATGACAAAATGAGCGTAGTATATCAGTGATATGATGTATAAAACGATACACATAGATGTATCACAGGTGACAGGACCACGATTCTTTCCTTGAGAAACAAGCAATAATGTTGCATCATATCACATCTTATTTCAGAAATATACGTATTATTAGCGACAGAGGACTATATCATATACCCGAGGTATTATAGCTGCTACGTGTATGATATAGATTGAAACCAAAAGCAATTGGAGATCTAAAATTTGAAAACCACAAAATACTCTGAAAAGAAATAGTGGCCCACTTTTTCTTATTCAATAAGCATGCCTAATGGTAGTACATGTATGATCATCTCATGAGATTTTACTTTGCTTTTGTGCTTCCGTTAGAAAAAATCAATTACTTACAGAAGAGGAGAACACAACGAAGAGGAAAATCAATCAAGCATGAGAATAATGATGTGTGTATTGCATATGACGTGTGGGCCAGGGTACTCCTGTCAGAATTCCTTATACATTCACAATGAACATACACATGGATCTGGCCTGGTTTGTGTATTACTGCATGAGTAAACTGTACAATACAACATACCTACCTACCCAGTTTTATTAGAATCCCTCTTTGAATAGTAATGATGCAAATCATTTCGTATGTATTGGATCATATCATATCAAATGATTGAAATTGACTTCACCTTTTGATGAGGAAGATGAAGTCTCAAGGACCACCAACACTAAATACGATGCTATCACGCTTTTTTCAATAAAATGTTAATTAAGTACATACATCCCGCTTTGTGAGTGTGCAAGTGTGCATGCACTTTTACAAATACTAACAGTCTGGAGGAGACAGGGTTTAGCGAGAGAGGAAAAACCTTCTTCTATTTCAAGAACACTTCTTCACCAGACCAAATCAATCTCGATTTCTTCATAATTCAAGCACATGGCGCATTTATGGCAAAACTTTTTTTGCTAATCTACCAGTAGTACCAATGCAGAAATTGAAAATGTGTTGATGAACAAACAAACACAGCACAGTTCTCGTCAGAAATTGTAGTTTGCTCTCTCAGCTAGCCCCAAAATTCCCATTTGATGACATTTATCATTTTACACAGAAGTGAAACGACTTTAAAAGATTAAAAGAAGCACTCACTCTTTTTTTCATTCATTTAATCGTTTCATTTCATTTCATTTGGAGGAATATCCCATAAATCTTGAAGATGGAGAGAGTGATGAAATGAAAAGGTAGACAATTACTAATAAAATGTAGGTATGTAAGTAAGGCAGAAGGCACTCGTCCTCACCACATCACAAGCAAAATAAGAGGATGTGCACTGCTCAGTTGAAGTAAATATTCTTGACTGGTGCAGTGGTAATAATAACAATCACAGACAACGTCATCATCATTCCCTGATGATGATAATAACTGCTTTAATATATGCTGCTCTTCTTTTTCTTTCTAAATAATTCTATTCCACCATAACCATTATTTGCTAACACTAACACACACTGCATAGAATTGCTTTTGGGACATGGAGCACTGTTAGAATTAGGAAATAGTATAAACACACCAGCCAGCTCAGCTCAGTTTGTATATCCTGATGATGGCAATGATGCCACCAAAGGAGCCTTGCACTCGTGTAGTCTACACAATGCCCTGGTGCTATATATGAAATGCATGCCAAAAGAGAACAATAAGAAGGAAAATGATTCCTCTAATATGTAATTCACGTCAGCGAACCACACACCATTGACTGCACTCTCTCAGTGTACCAAACAACAATAATAATATCCACTGTTCAATAATAGTCAATAGGTTCGAGCTGGGTGGGCAAGCAATTACGAGAGAATTCTCTCTTTCGTCTTTTACAACCTACCATCATCAGCATTATCATCAGAAG
The DNA here is from genome assembly GCA_036850665.1 of Dicranocentrus wangi. Taxonomy (NCBI): domain Eukaryota; kingdom Metazoa; phylum Arthropoda; class Collembola; order Entomobryomorpha; family Entomobryidae; genus Dicranocentrus; species Dicranocentrus wangi. The sequence goes on along the minus strand of JAANSN010002027.1, from coordinate 20,580 downwards.
CAGCAGAAACTGAGCATGTATTAGCAACAATAACGATCTTGCCATGAATGAGCTCTCTCCTTCATTTGGCAGAAGAAGTAGAGATGATACACACTTGAAATTACACTGGACTTCTTTTCCCGTTCGGACTCCCCTAATGCATGCAACAACAAAACTATGCAACGGGGTGTACAATCTCGAAATTTAAACGCTTTCAAATCAACAGCTATTCTCAGGATGTTTTTAACATTTTTAGACAAAGGAGACAGTACCACCAGTTTCAGAAATTTTGAATTATTTCAACTTGGAAAAGCTGGTAATCAGAGTAGGTTATAAATCAAGTACTTTTATACGTATTTGGACGTACCCTCCGCATTTTATCAACTACAGCAATGCAAAACAAATTTGAACATTGCTGTTGTAATTCAAAATACTCAGAATTTGTTTCTGTGTGTTTATATAATATACGTAAAGGCCCTGTGAATGTCCTTGTACCTTAATTGCACTCATTTACCCTGCTGCTTGTCGACTAATCAAATGAAAATGCTTCACATTGGAAACTCGTTTCACCATTATCACTTTATCCGGAGCTAAATGTCGAGCTGGAATCTGTTTTTCTTTTGCCTACTCTCCAATTCATAAAAATCCATATCTCTGCGTAAAAAATTGTGTTGTGAAGTGTCTAGACAGGCAGTTGTATCGTATCTCGTATCGTAAACAAGTGCATCCCTGTACTGAAGTGTACCTATTAATTTCTCACCTTTATACTTTCCAACTTTCACTAATTAATCCTATTGTTTTTAAAATGCACAAGGACACCAACAAGCACTCGTGTGCTTGAAGCCCGGAAAATGGAATAATTACAGGGTATTTAGCAGTCTCCATATATCAAAGAAAACTATAAACTTTTCATATCCACTGAAGAAAAGGATGATTTCTCATTTGTCCCCATTAGGACTCACCAAAGCAGCATCATAAATCACGATTAGTGGCGTACTTTTATGCAAGAAACACAGCCCAGCTATTACGCTCTTCCTTTGTTCCGTCTAACATCATACCACAATACCCTAAAAGCACAGAGATAACCACAACATAACATTTGCGTTTCCGGAAATAGCAATAATAACACCACAGAAAGTTTTTTTTTCTTTCCCTGCTCCTTTCAAGAAAAAAGAAAACAAGGATTGTACGGGAAAAAGCGAAACAAGTCTAGTGGAAAACTCAAAGTTAAGCACGACTTAAATGAATGCGTTCCTTGGTATACATTACAAACAATACAAGCTCCGGTACGCATACACATTATACATCCGTCCCCGTGTACTTAATGTAATATTATTCACATAAATAAGCCAAGTCAGAAAAAGCAAAGCAATGAAGAAACATCCTAGCATGTCTACTATTTACAATATTCTTTTATCATATCAAGTTGCTGCTTTCTACTTTTCTAGAAACTCTGTTGCTCTCTCTCTCTCTCTCTCTCCTCTTCACTTTTCCCCATTCTTCCCTCTCCCATCTTATTTTACTTACTCACTTACTTACTCACTCATTCACCATTTTTACCATCTAGTCATCCAAATAAAAAGTAATATATAACAACATCCATATACATAAGATAGAAAGTAAAGTATTTGGAATTGGAGAAAAAAAGGGAATAAAAAGCATCCTTAAATTCGATCGATTCTCTCTAGAAACAATTTACATAAGAAATTCTCTCTCTTTTTCCATCTATCTTCTCTTTTTCTTCTTTTTAAGCTTTCGCAATACAAAAGATCGATTTTATTCCAGGTTTAGCCAGACAAGAAAAGTAGAGCTTCTAAGTAAGCATTATTACAACTACTAATATCAATAGTGGTTGCTTGTGTGCTCCTGCTTTCCTATATAACTCCATCCCTTCATCCACCACTCTGCCAAACAGAGGGAAACGCATCCCTCACCAAAATTTTCCTGTGCCCCTGCTTAAAGAAAGACACAGTTTACACTGCAAGACCACTCACGATATACATTTCCCGCACACAAAACGACACAGCAGCAGCCTTTCCTCCTGAACTTGGTCTGCTCTTGGTGTGTGTGTTTGTGGGTGAGTGCGTGTGATCAAACTCCTTTCCCTTCATCTATTTCCTCTCCTCCCTACACCTTTTTATGCACAACGCTACATTAGAATTTTTCTCATTTTAGCCGACTCTCAAGAAAAAAGCAATAATAAACGAGCCTTTTATACAATGAAAGCAACAGAAAAAACGGGAAAAGGAATGGTAATAACTTTTTTTCAGCTGAAAAATATCACTCTAGGCACGTTCCACGGAAAGTAACATTGCTATACCTTGGCCACATTTTATATAACTTTTAGTTTCCCTATATAAACAGGGTTGTCCATGAAGAAGAGGAGACATTCATTTTGCTCATTTGTGTCACCGTCACCAACCACTCACCTCATTCATTCATCAAGCGTAACGCTCCTCTTTACCTACTGCACAATAAGTCTAGAGAACGGAAAAAACGAGTCGTGGTGGTATGGTGGTGTGTGGTACGTACGTAAGTAATACTAAGAACATTAAACCAAGTAGTAAATGAAATCCCCAAGTCAAAACCTAAACGTTCCATCATCAGCGTGCTTCGCAAAATATGTAGTTATTCCTGCCTAAATTCAATTACAGTTTGTCTTCGTAGTCACAACCTAAACCCACTCATGATCACTGTGAGCAATGAGCATGCCAAAAAGTGTGAAATCAGAAACCACTAAAAACAAGGAACTCTTAAATAATCTATCTACACTTCATAATGGTAGTTAACCGTCGATAATCATTGAAACGAGGATAACACCTTTAGGAGCGGTGGCAAACCTTTCAAAAAAGCAAAAAACTCTGTGAATAAACATTAGTGTCAAGTAATGTGTTTGGTAAACACTAAAAAATAATTATTGTTGTGTGCCTCCTATGGTCATTAACTTTGAGGGGAGGTTGTTACAAAAAATTAGTACTGCACACATCACCTATCTCACACGTAGGCAGTCAGAAATCTCCCTGAAATTGTACGTGCTCAGATGAGAAGTAAGCCGTTAAAATAGAGAGAGAGGAGACGCAAATAAAATTCTAAAACAGTTACTTTTAAGACCGCCGCACGGTAATTTCGCTTCCTTTGAGGAGACGACAAGTCTGTGAAATGCAAAGCAAACCCAAATGTGAAATGTGTGCATGCAAATTCAAATTTTGAATACATGCAAAACAATATTAAGACCAGGGGATCTAAAAACTTTACAATTTTCAACTCCAACTGATGGCCGAGGGAAATGCGTTTTTGCTGCATTGTACTTATTAAAATTTATTGGGTAAAACATCTACGACAATAATATCAGCTCGTTGCTCGTTTAGTTATTTCACAAACATTGTGACACAGCTACAAATACCACTTCAACAGCGGACAAGTTACCAACAATTATTCACCTGAATTGATTAAAGTTTTATTGGACAAGGGAAATGAGTCCGGTACAAGGGTGAAAGAGCTGTGGTAGTGTATAATATCCGGGTTATTAAAACTGTTAATAAATGTCAAACCAGTAAGAATCTATACTACACCTGATACCGGTCGGAACGACATTTTACAACATCATTTCATGTGGGTTTATTATTATATGACGCGTGAATAGTTTTATACTTTGCTGTTCCGCAACTCAAATTATTATTTGATATTCTCCCTCTATGAAAATAGAGTCTGGTAACATGCACAGAATAATGTAGCTTTTAAAACCTGTTATTTATTATTTATTACGGAATATGCGTTTAAATCCACACCTGGAAAGCATATTTCCCGTTGTTTTCCCCATACCCTGATTACTGTGTTATTTATTTGACGACAAGAGCTAACAACGCCAGGTGCGTACAATAAAAATATCTTATACTGCATTGAAAAGGGAACAGTAGAGTAGAACATGTAAAACAATCCTGATATATTAAGATTCGTTGATTGTGAGTTTCGTACGTGTTAATGAACGAGGTTCCCTCTTTCAATCCAAAATTACATGCATGATAAGCCACGATTACTGTCATAGTCTAACAGTTAGACTCTAACTTCAGCCGCCTGTCCATAAACGTACATGTGCCAAATTCCAATCCTCACCCTCTAACGAATTTGTAGGCCGTGGACATCCGTAACGGTACACACATTAGAATCTTTTTCGGTTTATATTTTGGAATGTGCGGCACATCTTCATTGCATAGGTAAAGGTATATCTATTTAAATCGAAGTATTCTTAATTAAGGAGTGGTTATACACATATGCATAACGTTAAGAAAGTCTGTTTACAGCCCTGAATCTGGTCTGGGTCCACCCTGAAATGTTATTTCAATAAACATACTAAATGTTCTTATTTGATAAACTGGTCATGCTGACTTGGCAAGAAATCACCGGCTGTCTGAAAACCGACAGACAAACTGTCACTTTAGGCAGAATCAGTAGAATCGCCGAAAACTCTGAAGCTGGGCACATGTCGAACTTGATGGATATTCCAGAATGAAGACTTGACTAGCAGCTAATGAAAAACAACAATCTTTGACTTTTTTGCATGACGTTCTAGGCCACAACAGGCCTAAGTTCAAGAACTACCTATACACACATTTCCTAGTACCATCATCAGAATAAGATAGAAAATATCCTACAACACATAAATATATTAAGATAATGAGATGCTAAATGAGCCCTATTATGCATATAATCATGCGGTTGGCTATGTATCAAGATAAAAATCAGTTGCTACGATTTGATACAAGTCTCAAGAGAGAACAAGTAGAAAAACGGAGCACAATAGCAAGGATAACCACATGTCCCATGTCTAAAGCTACTGCTGCTCCATGGCACAAGTTACATGTAATGCAGTTCTTTTACAGCAGCACTGCTGCACTCCCAACCAACCCCCATACCAAGTTGGACTCAAGTAGTGGAGTTGAAACGAGCGATAAGAAGAGATAACTCAAGTTACTTGTTACTTACTGCTTCTTAGCTCTATGTATTTTCAAATAACTGGATTCAAATAATATACTTAAATTCATATACGAAACATGAAACTCGATTTATACATATGTCATGCATTTATTTTTGTTGTAACCTACTGCTGCTCCAGCTCCTTGTCCCTGGAATAAACTCGGGCTTGTGTAGCCACTAGAGGAATCTCTAAGTTGTACTTAATCACGTCACTCCGACCAGGATTAACTGAAACTTATTCAAGCTTTTTTTTAACGAGTAAGCGTGCAGTGCATCAGCAAGACATTTACCATTGCTTGGTAATACTTGTTGTTATATATGGTCAGAGGCTGGGAGATCCATCATTTTTTAACAACAGCTGCATGTTTTCTTGCACCAGGAGCTGCAAGTATTCCTGTATTATGTATTTCCAATCTGATATACAAAATCCATTGCAGCAGCAGCTTGTTTGATATAAATTGTATTTTTATGTACTACCACCCAGTCCTACGACCACTACTGCTTTATTCCCAGACACTTGTGTACACACTTCCCGAAATGCAATCCCTCTTTTGCGGTTACACTAACTGTAACAGGTTGGTTTTTGTTGTTGGAATTCCTGTGGTTTTTCACACCAACTCTAGTAAGTAGTATGTAGTATACATTTATTTGTTTGTCCTGCACACACTGGGATATATATACTATGAGGGACTGATTCTTTCAAGAAGTGGTTCCTAACAGCCGAAAAGAAAACTAACAAATTGAACCTAGTCCTTTCGTGAATAACTCACTGGACTCTACGCCTTTAAAACTTGGCTGTATAATGGGAATTCACAATAAATAAAACGGTATCAACAACTTCAATCAATTTTAATAGAGAATAGCTAGTGTTGCTGTATTATAGTTTGCAGTTGGTGAGTAATATAATATTATGTATGCTATTCATTATTACGTGACAGCTTTCACTTTTTCTCATAGCGTCCTCATGTGAATCAAATGAGAGCATTATGCGGTCTCCTATTTTGTAATTTTACTTTTGTACTTTCGTTATTATGAAGTTGATTGGTCGGCGATACACAGTCATTTAATAAAATGCGACAAAAAAAGTTGGTAAAATTAGAATACTCAGTTTCACTTTATTAGACAGCCAAAACAAAAAAGTGGAGTTGGGACAATGTGCAATGCAATACGTATACAAAGCATTCTCAGTGTTGCTGTGAAGCAGTACTTGCAGTACGTATAAAAAACTACCCTGCGTATTGGGGCAACGTTGTATATAAGCGGAAGAGGCTTTACGATCATCCAAACATGACGCTGTTATTATTATTTCATAGGTATAGGTATTATTTTGTTACACTTTTCCACTCTGCTTTTGTATGCATCTTAATAAAAAAAAACTCCAAACTTGCAAAAAACGAATATAGAAAACTACTTACAGACAACTACTACAGTCAACTTTGAGCTAGTCAACCCTGCCTTTACGCTTTACCTCACCATTTCTTCAGCCCTTCATGCGTTTAATGATGTGTATGATGCTTGATAATGCGTCACAAATACTCCAACCAAACTTATGAATGTTATGCTCCAAGTACAAAGAAGCTGAAAGAGAGCTTATGCCATGCTTTTGATTCTCATTGAGCTCAGGAAACAGGTGCAAATTTAGCCAAAACAACGCTCGTCGTTTTTTCTTCTTGTGACCTACATTAAGGTTAACTTCTTACTCATCACATCGGCTACAACTGCCATCACTCATCAGTAATAAACTGGCAGCAACCCAATTTAAGAAACAGATGGACACAGAGTCCCACATTCGATACGCCTCATGATAAATGCATCCTCCGTAATTCACACACGAGTCTTGGGAGGAAGTTGCAAAAAAAATTGACAACGCACACTTTAGAGATATAATTTTTTCTTTAGATAATACCCCAGTGCTCGACTACATGGCTAAGACAGTTTCCAAGACTGTTTATACTGGAGTTTCTCAAAAGAAAGGAAGACTTACCGTGGTCAACGGAGACACCAGGGCTGCATGATTTCGCTACGGGGCAACATGAGACGTGGCATCTCACCCACCCACAGGGCAAGTTTTTTTATCCTCCCTTTGATGTTTACCACGCTACACGCAAGGCTTACTTTTTGTCTCTGTTTCGTAAATACAATATCTCTCCTACACGGTTTACCTTCAATTCAACTCCAGGAGCAGACAGACGACACTGGAAATATATTCTAACCAGTTTGGACAGCAAAACAAGGAAAAGAAAATCCCTAACGACATGATCAAATCATGAGATGAATGACCAACGATGCAGTTAACGATGGGTAAATAAATGAACACTATGGGAGGAATTGTGTGCGTTTTTATACATATGAAAAAATATTTAGCATTCAACAGAGCCTTCTCCCCATTCCACCCATTGCTCCACCAACCAAAACCATCATAGAATCGTTCATTGTGTCGATTTTTGTGTCCTCTCTAATGTCGACGATGATTATTATTATACTTTTTACTTTTCCTGTGTTTGTTCAAGCATAAAACATCTCGACCAAGAGTGCACGGAATACATAGAGGTAGCCCTACATACTGAAAGTTTTTACAAGAAACAGTCTGCATATATTTTGTCTCCCACTCTACTTGAAACATTCATCCCCCGTCCCTGTGTTGTTGCTGTGCGAGTAGTAAAGAGTGAAACCTGATAACGTTCATGTCCGTTACAGTACGCTCCGTAATCTTCCCAGTGCTTTCAAACTACTGTATAGGTTTTACCCTCGCAGTTCACCAAAACTGGACACCTTTCATTGTGTCGATTTTTGTGTCCTCTCTAATGTCGACGATGATTATTATTATACTTTTTACTTTTCCTGTGTTTGTTCAAGCATAAAACATCTCGACCAAGAGTGCACGGAATACATAGATACGGAATACATAGATACGGAATACATAGTGGTAGCCCTACATACGGAAAGTTTTTACAAGAAACAGTCTCTACTTGAAACATTCATCCCCCGTCCCTGTGTAGTAAAGAGTGAAACCTGATAACGTTCATGTCCGTTACAGTACGCTCCGTAATCTTCCCAGTGCTTTCAAACTACTGTATAGGTTTTACCCTCGCAGTTCACCAAAACTGGACACCTAGTTGATATGCAAACATGCAAAATCTAAATCCAAAGCATTTCTAGTATTTCGGTCAGATATCCCATCTGCAAATCAAAATAGAGGGCTAGGGCAAAGAAAAATACAAGTTGTGAACGGAAATCATCATCATGGATGGATGTGTTCAGGAGAATAGGAATTGGACAATAATCACCTGTGTTTGTTCTAGCCCTCCCCCCCTCCCCACGACCTACCAGGAATAGGCTGAACCTCGACAAAAATCCGTATTTCCACCATATTTACATCAGTACATGGACTGAATAATGGACGTATTTAAGTATATTCTATATTCACAACTCAATCACAAAATTGTCAAAATATCAAGTAAAATACAGACCAAGTGTGACCTATAGCATGCTATATTCATTTACTTATTTCCAAACCAAAAATTTCCATGATGCGTGCTTCTGTTTCTCTTATGAAAAACTGAGATTGTAATATATTATTGCGACCCGGAAAACATTGATGTTTCTCTGCTAAAGTTTATCTTTTTGTATTCTGTTTTACATACTGCCCTGCTACCTGCTGCTAATGCTAATGATATACCTAATTCTAATGTTGTTGACCGCTTGCAATAAACCCGTACAAGGGTGTTGACAGGTTATAGATATATATGCCGTGGTAAATGTATAATGCATATAAAGTTAGAGAAGAATGAAAACCTAAGAAGAAGTAAACTCGTTGAAAACCTCCAGAACTGGAGAGAATGAGCATAAGTAGTGCAAAAGGAAGTAAGTAGCAATAGCAAATGCATGTAGGAAAACTGGTACGTGAGGTAACAGAAACGAGGTGAAAGAGGAACCATAAACTCTTTCTCTCTCTCTCTCCCTCTCTCACTCTGCTAAACCAAAGTCCATAACTTTTATCGGATTTCATCAAATCAGCTAGTGAATATCAACGAGATTTAGAAAGAAACGCATTAGTGACCACATACATAAAACATGACTTCTCTAAGTTGTTCAATCCTCGTTTCCCTTCCCGGTTGTTGTTGTACTGGTGGCAGTTGTAGTACTTCCTTCTCTATATAAGATGTACTAGGCGAAACTCCTCTACCGATGTCAGCAATGTGTCAGAATGGATAGTTTCCGTCCAATAAATATATTTAAGTAGATTTCTTCTCTGGTTTAGGTATTATGCCGTGGCTGACACACGTTTAAAAGTACATTCATAGTTTTCTGGGTATATATGAGGCATAAAAGCATATGCTTTTCTTCAGCGTTACAGTAAAGTGCTCTCGTATCCCACGTTGTTTCCGATACTATTCTGTCCGTCACTTTGCTCAATTCAGGGAAAAAATGAATATATCCCGGAGAAGAAGACTGTTGCAACTTCTCTATATTTCCTTCACGCTCGGACAAAAAAAAATATCCGTACGTTTATATAACGTAAGTAGGAAAACTTTTTTTCTTTCTTATTGCATTCAAAGTCTTTTCTCTCCTGTTGAAGGAAAACAGGTATCACTCACTCGACTCAACAATAATATCTGTTTTTAACACATAAAAATATTCTGACAAGTTTGTGCAAAAAGTAAAGTTTGTATACATAAAAAATCCTCTGCGGTATATATGTATACTACTCAATCAGAGAGTTTTTTTTAGTGGTTGAACTGAACAAGTTGTCCGAAATTCCTTGTGCAACTAACGCGCTTACTGACGTACCTTCTTTTCCCTCTTTCTCCCTTTTATTCTTCTTTTCACGTTTTGTTGCTCATGTGTGTTTATACAATGTGTTTTTTTTCAATGCAAAAAAATAACATGCGTAAACTTTCTTCTTCACGAGTAGACTGTTTTTGGCATTTATGTACTTGCTTCAAGTTTTTCCCTCTCAATACCAGTCTAATGATGTATAAACGTCAACCACACACAGATTTCCGTATATAAATAAACTTTTGGTGAATAGAACACAAAGTTAAGGATAATAATTAAACAATTCCCTCTTTTATCATTACACTGTCAATAACAAAACAATTTTCTAGGAAAAGGAGCAACAACTGTGTGCTCCCTTGCTTCTGTTGCGTTGTTGCAATGAACCAGATGCAGTCACAACTGAATTTACGCCAAAGTCACGGCGGAAAACGTACTTAAATGATGTTTATATAATAAACCAACTGAAATTATATATTACAAGGACAAGTTCCACAAAAACAATTCACAATAAATTCAATTTGCTTTCTAGTCTGCGTCCTTCCTGATTTTATTGTACGCAATAACAAGTGCGTATTCTAAGAATTTGTGTGGTTCTTTGAACGACAAAATGTGTAATAAATTGTCAGTATGTGTGTTTCATTGAATAAAAAATCCTCCCAAGGCTTAACTAGGCAATATCAATACATTGACCAAGAAGTAGACTTTCAAAAGCCATACGGGTACGTACGTATATCTCCTTCAATCAGTACTGTGCTTGCTTGGCTGGATGTTCATGAAATCACGTGTGTGTATTCAGAAACAGGACGTTTTCCCCTTGCCTCTGTAGTTCACCCTTCAGGATAAAATGGAATGTCCGAATGGAAAAGTTTGCCGCGAGAGCTATATCAAGAGAGATGCTTCACGACTGAGACCCCCTTGCAGACTGGAGTCTTGGGCCAATGTTGAAGTGGTCCAATTCCACATCTATTTCGACACCTCTTTGCTATGTGTGTGCAGCACGAAGCAAGCAGGTTTGCTCTACACTGTTCTGTTTTTTAGTAGAGGGGGAATGTTACATTCAATGTGCACATGCCGCTCAGAGCCGTTTGCTATTCGAAAGCTAAAGTAGCAAGTTGAGCTTTACTTCAGCAGCGGAGCAGAAAGCATATTGTGTATAGTGATCTGTGCATACTCTTTGTATTGTTGTTATGCGATGTTCCTATTTAAAACACAAAAGCCCTCACCACATGCAGTAATAATGGTAAGGGAAGAACGGTAGACACAGGTCTCTGTAGTTTTTCCGTGGTTGCAGTGGTGTAGGGCTAGTGATGATGATGGCTTGGTTGGTGGCTGGTGGTGGTGGTGGTGGATGATGGGTAAAGAAAGGGAACTTGCACCTTTACATCCAGTTCATGTCGCTACTCCGGGAAGAATGAAGAATTCTTCAAGAATCAACGGGAAAATGTATTTCATATTTATGTATTTCTAACAATCTAGCAGTAATCACAATCGCATCAAGTGAAATTAGTTCGAAAAAATCACCAATAATTGATTCAAACAAGAGATTGTACACCCACTGGCTCTGCCAAATTTTTAGAATTTGTGTATGTATATGAGATATGCTGATGATATGAGATTTGTTCATGATTACAATTCATAGGACATATGTTTCAAACAGACTTTCAAATCTCACAGACCTCTGGGCTGATTCGTGTAAATTAACGACATTGCAAACACCTGAAATTCCAGTAATCATTTACAACTTGAAATACCTATTCTTTTTAACATTCTTTGATTCTCTCGGACACAAAACAAAAACTTCCAGATTGGAATGAATATCACCGCGTAAATAGTTTCTCCTCAAGTCCCCGAGTTCATTCTAGTGCCAGACTGTATTTACATTTACACACTACATCCCAAGTCTACATCCCAAGACTACATCCATCCTTATTTCAAGGAGCATTATTAGTATTATTGCAAACACGACAAGGAAGCAATGTTTGTAGAAAAATCGTCGGGCTCCTCGTTTACTAAACATCATTTGTCACGCATCACAACTTAATTTTGCCTTCCAATCTCAAATCCAATTATTTTTTACGTTTATTGTTGAAAGCACAGCACAACTTACGGAATAAAGTGTACAGGGGTAAAAAAAAATATAAAAAAATCTTTTGAAAGAATTGACTACGGTATGGTATGGAATTGGTATGGCATATTATATCTTGGGACAAGAATGGAATTGCAGAGTAGTAAGTAGTAGTCCTAGTAAGCACTTAACTTCTATTTGTTGTATTTACATCTCCGTTTGGTTTTGACTGTCTCTGTTGAGGCATTGTGCTATTACAAGTATACGTATGCTAAGTACATTTCAATGCATAACAACAACACGGCATCTTTTAAAAGTTGAGGAAAAAATGCCCAAGTAGACTAAAAAGCCCTGAAGGATTCTTGTGTTTCTTAACTTGATGCCTTAATACACTAGAATATTTACTTGTTTGTATGTGTGCGTGAGCATGTATAACCTAGTAGTATATTGTGCATGCACACAAAGCAAGGCAACGGAACTATATTTGATTCTTGGTCGGCATGCACATGTTTTGGAACTAATACCAGCATTGTTACGTTATCACTGAACTACGAAAAAAAGTAATTTTAATCAGCAGTTTGCTGTAATGACTGCTCCGAGTCATTAAGAACGAGAATGGTTAATACCATTTCATTTACAACGCAAAAACGTAAAAATAATGGAATCAGGTTGTTGTTCTTGTAGACGCATACAATTTTTAATTAGTAGAAAATTAAGTAATTTACCGATTCTTTTCTCTTTGTCCCTCCTATTCCTTTGTAATTGCCCCAACGTCAAGTTAAGTGTGCTGTGCTGTTGACGATGTGAGGTCCTCCTCGCTCTTTCTTGGATGGATGGAAGAAATGGATGGAAGCACTTTACGTGAGTTTAATAAGGCCGAGACAGTTATGATATTTTTTTGTTTGTTTTTCCTCTATTTTTCTTCTCTGCTCGTCAGCAATACTGACAAAACATCCTTTTCCCTTTTTTAGGTAGAGCAGGAGTTCGCAAATTTGATATTTTTGGAGGTAGATTCCTTAGTGAGCTAGTAAGGCCACCTGAAACGTAAAAACATTCAAAGGGTAATGTAACTAGAGCTTTACATATTTAATAAGTCCGAATACTGTGCTTAACAGTAATACTCGTTGAACCCACACTTTTGTCCCAATTTGTTTCGGAAAAAATCCCAAGCATTTCTACTTAAAATCCACCCCGCCGGTTCATTGCTATATATATTTATTAGGTATTTTTAGCCTGGCATATTCGAATAAGCGGGTGTATTAGAAGAGCAAAATAATGATTTGTATTCCTTGTAGGGTTTGTCCCATGAAAAATATCACAATCATCTACTTTGCCTCTTGCTGTGACTAGATGAAGCTAATTACTACTTGAATTTATATGGTGAATTGTTTGTAGCCACCAAGCAAGAAGGAAAACTCGTGTACAAGTAACTCCGATAAAGGAGTAATGTACCGACTACTGCTGCAAACAAAATCTCATCTTTCATAAAAGTGTACATGTATTTAGAGGCTAGTAATGTTCATATATTTATGTGTATACCTCCGATGCATAATATGAGTGAAGTATTTGCAGTAGAATTACTTTACTCCAATAAATTAGCTTGACGGTTAAAGGAGGACATGGAATAAATCAAAAAATTAACGAACACCCTGACAGCTATGCACATTGGAACGATTTATTACAGTCCTTTTAAGTGCTCCAACTTTTATAAATGCTCACGTTTTTTCCTTTGGCAGAATTAGGCTTCGTTTGCGTCGTTTTCAGTGGTATTTGTTGTGGTCTTAACATAAACAAAGTATGTGTGCCTAACTAATCTTTTTCTTCGGCGTTTTGAATCTCTCTGGCTTAAATTCATTACGGAATTTTTTTGTAGATTGCTCACCTGCCCCTACTTTGGTCTTTATGCTTGTGGCGGAAAATTTTGTTTGAGTGATTGTTAGAGGAAAAATTATTAACTAAAATTTAATGCTACGAAAAATCAATCAATAAGCATGCACAAGGGTAAATGAATAAAAATGTTTCAATGTCATAATGGAAAATAAAGCGGACAATCGAGTTTAATATTGACGTTTGATTGCTTACTACCAGCATGATTCAATTTCATTAAATATCAATAATCGGAGTAATGTTTTGAAAAGGGAAACGGAAACTGTGACATAAGAGAAATAATTTCATCTACTATGTATTCTTATACGTGATTATACGCTCTCCCATACGTGAATAATGAAATACAGCAAAGGATATTTTTTGTGACTACAAAATTAGGATTTTCTTTCAGTAAAAACGTTTGGAAAATATGAAAAGTCCTTGACTTTGACAAGTTCATTTGTGAGAGATCCATAGATTACCTTCGGGATTGTACATCAGTACGGGTACGGACTAACTATATGGACAAATTAGTACTTATATACAAAAATGATGTATATAGACTTCACAAATGCCCAAAAGTAACAATACGCATAATCTTTACTAGATCCAAAATCATTCATAAATAGCATGCCAAAGGTTTATACGCAACTGTAGATGTTTGGTTGTTTGGTATGCTTCACCTACATAAATCAAGCCCAAAATAAACGAAAGAAAAAAGATTGTTTCCTATTCATTCCCAATCTTTTAATATGTTAAACATATCAGCAAACCAAACAAGGTCCGAATCTTCAAACCCAATACAATTCAGTTCCAACCCCAATCGATTTTTTTTTATGCATTTGGTTTGTTTGTAAGAAAAACTGAACTTTAATCAAATTCTCAATTCTCTGGTCGCGGCTTAGCTACTAGGATTGCGATTCCATGAAAGAAACGTCAATATATTTCTATACGTTCTCTGGTGCTCTTACTGACATCATACATAAGGCTAATGCATAAATATACAATGCATAGCCAATAACTCAAATTGAAATCCTTCACCCCTCTCCCATAGATCCTTCCATTTGTGATTTTATGTACATATTCAATCTTTAAGTCGCGCACACTGACGTGCTCTTGTACAAGCTGGATTACTTCAAACAAATAAAAAAATACACATTTCCAGATTTTCACTTACATTTGAATATTACTAATGCACATTTTGAAGAGACGAATAAATACAAACCTCACAGTACAGTACAGTCGTCATGATCATCATCAAACCGTCTTCCACTCTATCCTAATGCCAACTCCATAAAAATTCTGAATCTCTAATAAACATAACATGTGTTGTATGAATGTATATTTTCTCCAGGAAAAGAATATCATTAGTTCATTCCTACCTACAGAGATACCCAACATATATGTGGCTACATATGTTTTTAAACACAACACGCTTTCAAGAGAGAGATTTTATAGAGTTCTTGCTCAGTTCCGTATATGAGTAGTATAGAAGATACTAAACTGAAGGTAGCTTAGGTACACACACCTTCCCTAACCTATTCAATGTTCCCATTCATATCACTTATTGCTTTTCTATATGCATAATGGAACTCTTCTTACACCTTCCTTTTCTCTGCAGTAGACAGATAGAGAAGACTCTCTTTTCCTATTGTATACTTCTAATGGAAAAGAACATGAAAAAATGACCCAATCAGAAAAGGCACAAAAGAGAGAAAATTGAGGGCTCGTAAAAAATGAAAGGGAAAGTTTTTTTTTTGGAAATAATAATTTTTTCCTCTCCTTTTATAATACTCCTATTGCTTTTGCATCAAGAGGACATCATGGAAGATGTAAAGAGAACAGATTTTTCTTGTCGGCAACAACAGCCTCACTACATAATGTGTTGAATAACGTGGGCACATAAATCAGTATATTTTAGGCATATGTCTAGCTATCCTCAGTCTCATCATCATCATCATTACGAATATACAGACTTGCAAGTAATGGAAGTGCATGTTATTAACCCAGTCTTATATCAATGAAACGAATCATACATTGTGCGACTTCAGGGATATAATGTAACCTCCATGTACGAGTTATATAATAATATAGTGATTTTTACTCATTTATAAAACCATCACCCATGACTTTGGTACCTATAAAACGGTTCAACACGGAACTCATTCGACAGCTTTAAATGAACTGAGAGAGAGAGATCATCAATTGTTTGCACACGCTGTGTCCCGTGATGGAACTGATGCCTCTTTGAGTAAGTCTAATACACTCAAAAGAAGACCGACTATAAAACACTTGCACACAGGCCACGTTGGGCTGCAAGTGTAAGCCAACTGCTACTCTTTAACCGGGGGTTTGTTTCTTGTAGGTATGGTATATGTATATTATAAAAACATTATTACATAAGGAATTGTATATTATGATGATGGTATTATGAATAGTACGAGTTTATGCTGTATTTAATTCGTTCCTGGTAGGAGGAGCAGCCTAAAGGGCAGTTATTAATAGAAAATGAAGCAGTATTCAATACTTATTTTCACTTTTGATTACCTTCTATTCATAATTGTGACTTTCGTTGGGGTTCCTTTGTTTATGTACCAGCAGGTACGGCATTCATTATCTATACAGTGCTATGGATTATTGTAAGAGCTAGAGCTAGCTATATCTGACAAACTCCACAGTACTTCACAGAACTTGAAGATAAACATGCTGGAAGAGCATACAGCACACAGTTCAATTCAAATCTTTATAAACACTTTTATGCCTGATTTAATAATAAGCTTTTACTACCCACCACCGCTACCCAATAAATAAATGCATCGGCAGTATGTTGCAGTTTATTTTGGAAATGGCTGTGGCTGTGGCTGTGATAAAAAAAAATCTCAAATTACATACAAACTCGAAATCGAAACTAGAATAAATTAATTTTGTCACATGAATACACAGCCTAAAACCGTGCAGAGCACAATTGGCTGCATGTGAGATGTATTAAATATAAAAAGTGTGTACTTGTGAGGCTACATTATTATACCACCTGTTTCATACTTATATAATGAGCTAAAAGCTAATACAACTCCCCTCTTCCTCTCCTGATGAAAATTGGACTGAGACAAAGTGGAAAAGAGAAATGAGTGAGTTGTGAGTACGTAAGATAAAAAATTGTTGGATGGAAGGTAAAAACTGCTTTAATTTTATGCATGGTTACACAACATGAAAGTTTGCTATTAATACGGAAGTCCACAAAAGAGAAGAATAATTTCTAATGTCATTCACTCCAAAATGGGCCAGTTTTTTTCATGAGCCATTACCATCCAACAACCACGAATAGTCAGTCAGTCAGTCAGAAAAGAAAGAATGTTATGCTAGCGATGTGATGCGAACTCAAATATATACCTTTAAAAAACTAGTGCATGCAGCACACAAAGACTGATATTATTTAATACCACACTTAAGAGCTGTACAAGTGGTGACTGGTGGTGGTGCGGCGCGGGGATGTAATGGCATGGCATCTATGTATATAGGCATCTCTTATGCTAGGCTTGCTTGTTGAGCTTTTAAAAAAAGTATTCTTTGCTTCTACTGATTATCCAAAGTGCAATCTTACATCAATCTACTTTCCTACCTTCCTCCTTTGCCTGGCTTTTTTACTACATTTATTACGATAATACGACAATTCTAAAAAAGAATGCCGCTTTTTGAAACCCATCTTCATATGCATAGCATATGCATAGGAGCTTTTGCTGATGATTTCATATACATAACTTTTACAACTACGGCTGCTTATGAAGGCTCTTTCTTGCATCTTCCCAAACACAAGTGCGCCTGCTTTCATGTTACGGCATAGGTATAGGTATATCCACTAACTTTAAACCAGTACCACACACAGTGTTCCTAGTATTATCATCAAGATTATTATTATTTCACTGATTATCATTAAAGACTTAAAGACGCAGTTACGCCAAAGAATATCATCAATACATTCCTTTCCCCCTTGCCATAATGTGGGTTTGGACAGTGCAGGCAAGGCAAGGTATATTGCATATCCACATTTCCATGCACTGCACTGCATCATCGCGTACATTCAGTAAATTCTCACCCCAAAGCTACCCCAACCCCCCAAATTAAAAATAAAATCGGATTTCCCAAACCAGGCTAGAAATCGTACGATCACAAAGTTCAGAATTTCAGAACACCAATCTATTGTATATTTATAAATAATTCTTTGCTAGCGTTTTGTTGCAATTAGGTATAGTAGTCGTTGTGGTATGCATGTTAATTTTCCTTGTGTTTTCAACAGTTTTGTCCCCATATTTTTTAATCATATCAAAAGCGACCCAATTTTCCACATATATAATTAAGCTCAATCCGCGACTCTTTCCTCATCACCATTGGTAAAACCAGTCTGGTATCATGTTTGCATTTATGCCTCTTTTTGTCGTCGTGTCTTCTTGATAGCGCCAATTTGCAGATCCTTCATTACCTGTACCGTTAATTTCGTGCAAGCGCATTTTCCATTTCATCATGAACCACATCCAAAGGGAGCATTAGGGAATTACCTTTCAAAAAGAGTTTGCATAAACGCAAACGAGATAATAACGTGAAACTATAAAAAATTGTGAAAACACCGATAACAACACACAAACAATTAATGCAAGCTTTCTGATTTGTCGTCGTGTCTTCTTGATAGCGCCAATTTGCAGATCCTTCATTACCTGTACCGTTAATTTCGTGCAAGCGCATTTTCCATTTCATCATGAACCACATTCAAAGGGAGCATTATGTACTCACATTTGGATTCATTCTTAAAGTAATGCAAAATATTTCAAGGAAAATTACCTTTCAAAAAGAGTTTGCATAAACGCAAACGAGATAATAACGTGAAACTATAAAAAATTGTGAAAACACCGATAACAACACACAAACAATTAATGCAAGCTTTCTGAAAGGGTTAACTGCTCCCAGTCTGAACAGCTTGGGAATGATGACGAACGACTCCATGCATATTTATTAGCAAGTGTCAGTTATTCACAAAAACAAAAACTATTCTCTGCAGTCACGCAACAATTCTAGCGCAATTCTAGTTGATTTCATTGATAGAATACTCACATACCAGGGTCAGTTTGTATTTGCAATTAACAGTTTATGTTGGGAGTTCCGAGTAATTACAATTTGTATTTTTTACCCGCAACTTGTCTTAAGACACCAACTAAAAGATAATCATTGCACCCACCGAATCATGAAGAAAATATCAGGGCTAACTGATTGTGAATATAGAAAGCACTATGTATACACACTTTTATACACATGCCACATGTGATCACGTTCCAACACCAACGCCGAATTCTAAACTGGCCCAAGCGATACAATATTCATCAAATAATTACTGCTGCCTTTCTTTGGATATCTGCAAACACTTATTATTATATGCTATTGTTTTGGGATACCCTCTGCGACTCTTAAACCTGCAAAGTTGATCTTGATATTCTTGATATAAAATGCTGGGTAGACAGATATGCAAAAAAACGCGTATAAATACGTGTTATTGACCCAAGTGGCCAACTCGCTTTCTGTCTGTAAGAATATGCCCGTGCGTACGTTTCAATTCACTATACTTCTGCATCACTCTTTTCACTATCTTCTCCCCGGCACGCTCCATATGTCCTCCTTCACAGCAACCACATGAAGATAGGAACAAAGTGCAATCATAACCATTACTCTTTGTGCTTCCTAAAAGTATGTATTATCAAACAACTTCGCCAGCAATAATAATAACAATGCCGGAGTTCTTACTGACTTACTAACAAAAAGAATGAGTGATACGTTAACAAAGTTCCTTGTTGTGAAAACCCTGGCGTATGTCCTCTCTCAACCTCAACCGTTTATATTCTTACCAAACAAGTTGCACAGATGCTACAACGATGTATAGAGCTTGCAAACCAAGAGAACCAGTCTTGACGAATGAAGAGAATTAGAGAGAAACTGCAGAGACTGGACAAAGGATGAGCAACAGTTAGCTATACGAGATGAAGTTGATGACGACGAGAAGACGCACCAAATGTTACCCCCTTTTTCCTTTTCTGTTCCCATTAGATCTGGGGTGCTTTCCGTAATATGCTGGTAATATCTGAAATGCACTTGATTTGACCACTGTCCTCTGCTGCTCCTTCTCTATTAAAAAGGAGTTTATGTTAAGGATATGGTAGGGAAAAATAAAATACGCAGATATACATACTATTCGTGTTGTTGTTCATTATCGTCCGTTTATGTATAATGAAACCCAGTACTGGAAAGGGGATTCTTTTCCGCACAAAAATATGTATGGTTAACGAAAAAGATTGGGAAACCAGAAATACTCCCCAATAAAAGAAACAAGTTGGTGTTTTAAAACCAGTGCATTCACGCAAGCCAAAGTTGTTTCAAAAGTTGTGATTGAACTCCATTGTGTTCCCTATCATTAACTGGACATGTGAAAAGGACGGCAAAAAAGTTGAAGTGTTGTGGAGCAAGGTAGTCCAGGGAAAATAACCTGAGCAAGATGAACGATCGAAATAAAATAAATGATGGAACAAGTCCTTTGAAAACAATGTTATAAATGGGGAAGGAGATGAAGGTGAGCCATCATCATCGTCGTCATCAACAAAACGTTCGTCCATGATTCAAGAATGTTTCACTTGATCTACAAGAAAGATTCAGGAACGATCGGCTCTTCTGTATTCCACACCCCCCGGTCTGGAAGGCGCCATGTGTTGCCGGCGGCGGAGAGCTCCTCGAAGATGTATTTTATGAGATACATTATCTATCCCAAAGACTTGCTATGCGTATCCTTGTATACATTCGTATAGAGTATAGCGTTGACCCTTTCGTAAGGCTCGTGCCCTTCAGAGCAAGCGGTTTCTTTATTGGGAAGTTTTTGCTCTCAC
>JAANSN010002026.1:0-27380 GCA_036850665.1 Dicranocentrus wangi | reverse complement strand
TTTTTATGCGTGATATTTTTCCGCTCGAATTACTCGGTTAGATTAATTGTTCAATGCTCTTTGTGCGTCTTACCGGAGTAGCGCCATCCACATCGCGACACTCGAGATCACCACTCTTTGCGTGAATCCTTTGCATTTCCTGGAGCATCCTTGTCTCTGGTAAAGCTCGGATCTCCTCAATCAGCTCCTGAGTCACACCTCGTTGCGCCATTTCAGACTCAATGTAGTCAAGAGTGGCCTCTAAAATTTTTCCAACAAAAAAAATGAGATCATTTAATGTGGTATAATATATATCACTCAACTCGTCGTGGTGCCATTCTCCTCCTCCAGAAAATCACTAGAGAAGGTAAACAACCGCAACGACACAGGCTCTCGCATGTCGTCTCCTTGTCTCATAAATAAAATGGTGGGATTGACTAAACCACTTTACTTTTTCTTTTTTTGGACAAAGATTGAAACCAAAAGCCACGATTTGCACGAGTGTGTGTGTCACCCCGTGGCTTTCGCATTTGCCTTGTTGGGTTTCTGTTTTCTCTCACTCCCTTTCTCTCTCTCTTTCACTCCACATTTGCAAGAACAAAACGGAGTCGAGGACAAAGTTGAGCCTTTAGTTAAGCCCTGAGTGGATTGAATCACTTTTTTGTGCAATATGGTTGCACTCACAAGAAGAAAGAAGACAAAAAACTAGCGTGAGCAAAAGGAGGCTTACCAGCTCAAGGAGTCGAGTACGAAAGTGGGAACAACAGGGAAAATGTTTAATGTAGTGAAATAAGCAATTAGTGGCAATCGCGTAAAAACGTTCTCCGTGTGCTCCACTTTCACAGTACGTAGTAGTTGAACGGGGGGAATGGAAATTATGGGAGGCACACGGGAGCAACACACTACACTTCAACTTGAAATTGCCTTAGCAGACTTTACTTCTTTGTCTCAACATTTAATTAGCAAGTTTCCGTTTTTCACACAAACTCGCACTCTTCCCTTCCTATGCCACTAACTACTGCATTATTACAAAAATAAAGGCGTTGATGTGTGTAAATAATAAAGTCTTACCGTCGTCGCAAATATCGTATGGCATGTTCCCTTCCGCATTGACTGCAAGCAGATTCGCACCCCTGTCACAAGAGCAAAATTTAAAAAAAAAATTAGATTTTTTTAAAAGTTGTGTAATACTTATATATAGGTGGTGGTACGAAAAACCGGAGAAAGCGTCACAATTTAATTAAAAACTTTTGTTCGGAGGGTAAAAGTATAATATATCTACCACCAGGTCGCATTTATTAATATGCATGCCACCATCACCACCACCACACAAGTTTATTCACCATTCGATAATAACATCATATGCCCGTTCCAGCTTCACATTTTGGAATACTAAAACGAATTTGTAATAATACATTTTGTAGTAAGAGCTGCAGCCGGAACGATGAGAACTTTTTCCATATAACTATGGACGCTGGAGCATAAACGAAGATGCATGGAAGGGGGAGCGTTGAAGGAAGATAATAATGAGGCTGCTCACCTTATCCCTTTTAAGTAGCCAGTTTTTCATTCACATTTTACGAGATATGGAGGAAGAGAGTTATTAGAAAAAAGTTTTAAAGCGGCTGGACCGGAATATTATGCATGCATATAGTGTTAATTAAAACTGCGGTCAAGTTATAACAAGACTCTCAGGAGCGGCGAGCAGGTCTCATTGACAAGTTTGATAGTTTGTCCTTGAGGAATTGCATGCGCTCTTTGCAAAAATGAATTCCTCCTCTGCCAAATTACATAGCATTCTCCCTCTTCCCATCCCATATCCTTCTATATAGTCTTTATGCAAGTTGCAAAAGTGGAATATTTAGCTTTGGCAAGTTTTGGAGACAACCAACCAACCAGGAACTGGAATCCGCTTTGCGTCATTAATTACCGACCAAGCGACATGTCACAGAGGCTAACATTAATTAAACAGACAAGCAGGCATTCGCCACGCTGCTCATCGTCTCATGAGGGCCGTGAAAATAGCTTGTTAAGCCAAAAAAAAAGTAGGATTTTCTTTGAAATGTGTGGTATCTATCTAGAGTTGTGACTGAAGTGTTCCAGGAACGCTTAAATACTGCTCCTAGAGACTCGTCGGTAAAAATCAACTTGGTTTTAATAAACGGGGATTTAGTATGGAGATGGTGGCGGCACTTATTATTATTGCGACCTTTCTTGCCAAGATAAAATTGACCGGGCGGTGAGTATCTGTATAGTATCCATCTGCGTCACAAGCGTAGCGTCACCCGGTTGTGCGAGTGACAAGCAGAAAGAGATTATTTCATGATGGACTAGACTAACAAGAAGGAATTGTTGAGACAAGAAATTAAGTGGGCTCACTTGGCAATCAGGTACTGGACTAGATGCAGATGGCCACATGTCGCAGCAGCGTGAAGTGGGGTCCACTTCTCGCTATCCTCCGAGTTCACGTTTGCCCCATAGTCCAAGAGTATCTTCATCATTTCCTCGTTGTCATCAATGCAACACTGAAATCACACAAAAAACAATCGCATCATTAGTATTTAGATCAGGTCAGAACAAAAATTTCTATATTATACTGCCCAAGATTACAGTTAGGTCCACTTTGAAAATTTTGAAGGATGGAATTGACAAGTGAAACACAATTCAGCACGACCTTGGCGAACTTGACTGTTCTATTCCCTTGTCGTCTCCACTATTTATTGTGGTTATGCCGGGCTGAAGCTGAGTGATGTGTGGGAGCAAATGTCAAAATAAAACCAAATTTCATAAAGTTGCGGGGTTCAAAAGAGTGAGAGAAAGTCAGACCGCTTTAGTTCAGCCCCTTTTAGACCTCTCTCTCTCTCTCTTTCCCTCCTTTCCTCCAACATCAAAGATCAAAGCCAAGCGAAAATTATAGGCGACTGTCTGGAAAGTTACTCAAACAATGTGCCTGTGCTGCTGTGGTTGATACACTGGCATTTGGCATGAGCTCTGCATATTTCCACAGCAAATTACTTTCAATTTATTTGGAAATTGTATCAGTTTTGAACGACCGAGGTGATGCTCAAGTTCATTCCAGAAGGAACCCCAAAAACGCCACATATTTACGGGGTGCAAACTTCTTTGATGCTTGGGTTTTGTGGTTTGCTTTCAGTGACGTGACGCGCGTGGCATACACGCCTCATCAGCATCATCCCGAGCATCAGCCCATCCATCCTTGCGTAATATAACAGACAAAGTAGGTCAGACCGTAGACTCTGCCCAAAGGGAGACGAAGAAGATCACAATCTCTCCTTGCAAATATTTTCCGTGATGCCTCCACAAACAAAACCTAAATCGCATTTTTCGTAAGCGATTTTTCCATGATGCGGGTAAATCTGCTACATATATGATATTATAAGACTAGGCTAGAATTGGCATGCCATGCCGTCCGTGTCCGTGCCTATACATACTTCCTCCTCCCAATTCATAAAAGTGCATAAAACTATAAAATTTCAGGATCAGTTCGGTTCCATCCAAGAATGTCATGGTGGATTTTCCAGCGCAAATGAGGTTGTTCGGTTTGCTCCAAAATAATAGCATCACACTCGGGACTTGAGATCAGTCAATTTGTCTCCAAACAAGCAAATATTTTTTTGCATTATTTGTTTTAGAGCTGGCAAACTAGACATGAAAGCAGTTTCCCTAATCCTGTGCTCTTGTTTGCACATCCGATATACTTATATGACTTTTGGTGAAACGGACTGAGAAGATTTGTTTACTTTTGGCAACGGAGCTGATGCGTGGTGTGGGTGAGATATACACTACTCCAAAAATTAATCTCCCTTCCTCCAATTTCCTTTCTCTCCGCCGGTCTCCTCTTTCCCTTCATGAGTCAGAGACAGTCAGGCAGCAGTCAGTGAATGAAGGTGACTGAACCTATATACAAATCCCACTCACTTTTTTAAACACTATATATTCTCTGTCCTGTGCTGGGTGGGTGTTACGTGTCATCCTAATTGAAATTCGTTGCTACACAAAAATGGTAATCAAGTTGATCATTGTTGAATGGATGAGGCAATTTCCCAAAGAAAAACATTGAGTAGGTTCCGCTTTGGATCATTACGTTCCCAAGATAAACATTTCGGGCAAGTGAAACCATTCATAAAAGTGACATATCATCCCTGATTCACCATCACACTTGCTTTATGACTTTGCAAATCCGACCGAGCGGAGCAAGTGTGCGAACTAGAAATGTAATTAAGACTAACAACATATTCGATTAAGCGGCTATACAAAACATCGCATCATCGGCATCAAATTATTGGTTATTCGACACGCAACCTTTCCCCCATGTAATGAATACGTGATAAGGCAATGAACTTCATATTGGATACACGCAGAGTAGAGACAACTCGGTTAACTCTCAACTTTCACTCAATTTCAACTACATTATTTGTCAAGTCTCTAACCCATTTTGGGAAAGTCAGACCTTTTAAATACGACGCAATATAAAACCGTGCTCTGTGCCCTCCACCCATCCAATCCAACCTAAAGAGTCTCTGAACTCAATTATTCCTTCCAAGAAATCCCTTCCCAGCAGAACCAGAGCCGATCAAGTTCAATTAAAATAAACAAAATTGGAATGGCAATTTAATTTGTATTCGGTGGAACCACCGATATGTATTATTCCCCTCTGAATAACGAGGTTAATGATCGGCTCCTTTTCCTTCCTTGTACTCCGTCTCCCCTTTCATTTACCTAACTCCTTGAAGCTGAAAACTTGAAACATGAATTTCGGGAGGAACAAAGTAAGACGACTCCTCTTTGAAATTCCGAGCATGTTCCCTTCTAGCACAAGTTTCTCAGATTTCTTTCCTCTCTGCTCGAAGAACGAACGTCTTCTGCTCGAAAGCCGATTAAATTTCCCTTGTCTACCTTTTCCAGTAATTTGACTGTGAAACACATACGGATTCGTTACTCTCTTATTCTTCCCCGCAACGGAATATCATGCACACGTCTTGGGTTCTTCTTCTGAAGTTGGAGCGGAGAGAAGAGGGAAGAGCAAGAGCCAGTTGTGATCCGATTTTCTCGTTGGAGACTTCCCAGAGGGGTAGCCAACCTGCAACCTATATAACCCCCGTCACTATTTTCCCATTTGACGCTTCATTATATGAATTACATGATCGTGTTCCCCTTAACCTTTCCGGGCAAATTAGAAGATAGGCTGAGTGAGTGCGATTCACTGTTTTATGTAATAACCTACCTAGGTATATTCATCACATCTTAAAAGCTCGCTTCGTCTCCATTTCAGCCTGCTGCACTTTGTCTCGCTCGAGTTATTGGGTTTTCAAAGAAAAGGCATTAATGGACAGACTAGAAATAAAGCAGCAGCAGAAGAGGGGAGGATAATACAAACATGGGGCTCTCACTATCAGAGCTCCTTATACTCTCTCCTAAATCGAGAGAGCTAGCTATATATTCCACGTCGTAATCTGTCCATTTAATTTCCTCCGTGTGGAACCCAGTAGTTAGCGTACAATTAAGTAAAATCAAACATGTTTAACAAGAGCTGACGGAAAAGTCAACAAAAGGGAGTAGGAGAGAGCCAACTTGTCTTTCTCCATTGAAATTATGTACACACATCCTAAAAAAATTGTCTGCCCGCCCTCTCTCTCTCTCTCTCTCTTTCTCTCTCTGCTCTCCTTCTGATGAAATCACACTTGCCTTCCCATGAATACAAAATCCCTTTTAGAGACGAAGGAGAAAGAAAACAGGGACAAAAGTGAAATTGGTCTGTGATCCGTGGATCTGACCGAGCAGAAATAAAAGGGGAAAAGGATGAGTTTTGTAGGGCGCGAGACGAGTCCCTGCTCACTTTAGATTATTCTTTTTCTAGGGAATCCCTCCCTTATCGTTTGAAAGAGAAAAGTGTTTTTCCTCGCTGGGATTTTCTTGTTAGAGTCCTCTTCGTCCTCGTTACACCAGCCTTAGTCTCAATTTTATGCATGTATTCATTCGTGTAAGCAATCAGTTTCCAACAGGAAAACGAAAAGTTTAGCGCGCTAAGTGATTCTAGTCGTGTGGCGAAGAAAGCGAGGGAGATGGATCTAAAAGTATCTACAGTATAAGTAGTCTAGCTAGTTTTCACAGCTGTGGGGTTAGTTATAAGAATACTGATAGAGAAATTGATGTTCCATAGTCCTTGTCTTTTATCCGAGGAGTATTGAGTATAATATGCATGCACAGACAGACATTATCCAAGACAGAATGCTTATTTGCAAAGCTTATATACAAAATTGGGATAGTATCCGCTAAATCCAGTTCCCTCCATCTCCCCACTGTTTACTTTGTGTGCTCCGGAGGAGAAGCGGAGGAAATAGATGGATTTCACCAATCAACCAGAAAAAACGAGTTGTTCTGCATAATATCGATCGATCTGCTCCAACTCCATGCATCTAAATTTGATAAAGGATATGGTGCACAAACCCAACGCCAGCACCACGTAGGAGTTCAAGAAAAATTCCCTAATAACTCATCTTTCCTCGCGAATGTCAGATTTAAATGGGATTTATGAAGGTGGAATGTGAATATTATGAAAATGTGATCAAAGACATTCTTTCCAGGCTGCTTTGCTTGCTCTTCCAGTGGTTCATATACTACAGCAACGGAGTATAGTAGTGCGGAGCGGAGCCGTGTGGAATGAACTACTTTTATACACAATATTTTCTCTTTCTTTCCTCCTTGCACATTCACATTCATCCCACACCTCTTTTGCTGGAGAAAATGAAAATATCTCTTGGGAGTGATTTAGGGTTCGGTTGGGAATGAGCCATAAGCACACAAAACACAAATAAATACGTAAACCAAAAAAGCAACCCATCATTTCAAAATGCAATGTGAAGCTCTCCTTTCCTCTCTCTCTCTCCTTCTCCTGCTGGAGAAAAGAGCAAGTGTGCCAGGAGGATATTCATAGAGAACGGATGTGTAATAGAATGTGGGAAATTTATGATTGCTTTTCAATACATTCCCCCTCTTTTTGCACACCCAGCACACAACACCGGGCCCGATTTATTGAGGGGAAAGGAGAGAGAGAAGTAAAAAAGAAAAAGTACTACATATATACTTTCTTCTTACTCTGTAATAAATAAATACGGACGGGACATGACAAGAAAACATAACAACTTCACTCTCATTTATTTCTGCAAAATGACTATTTATTTCTTTCCTGGTGCTTCCCGGTTGGCTCGTTCGTTCTGCCAACGTGAAAATGTCTTAATGGTAATGACCTGCTGCGCCCGCTATCCTCTCCGAGTGAATGTGTAGCCAAACTTCCCAGTTATCTTTTAAGGGAAGAATATATATAAGGCAGATCGAGGCACCTCGTGAAAATGAATGTGCAAAAAGGAATAAGCTTGCTTAAACTCTGACTATATCTGGGTGAGTTGAGTGCGGAGGAGAAAGAAATGTAAGCAAAATTAGGTTTATTGGTTGGCACAAGTTTCTAATAATAAGGATGTGGAATGAGCGGATCTCCACATTTTCACAGACAACTTTATGCTCTTAACACGCCATCCTGAGAATGTCTGAGAGGTTCGCTGCCTTAAATGAAAATACGTGGTGTGGGGAGGGATTGGAGTGAGTGAGCTACTCACATTCCATTCCACTTTCGGAGCACGAGCCAGGAGAAAAAAACCCCATATGTGCACAGCACAGAAATAGTCAGTCACGCAAATAGACGGTTTCGATTCATTTTCAAAATGCTTTTGCGATTGTGTGAAAAAGTGCCTACGGATCAGAGAAGAGACTGTATTTTCACAGACAACTTTATGCTCTTAACACGCCATCCTGAGAATGTCTGAGAGGTTCGCTGCCTTAAATGAAAATACGTGGTGTGGGGAGGGAGTGGAGTGAGTGAGCTACTCACATTCCATTCCACTTTCGGAGCACGAGCCAGGAGAAAAACCCCATATGTGCACAGAAATAGTCAGTCACGCAAATAGACGGTTTCGATTCATTTTCAAAATGCTTTTGCGATTGTGTGAAAAAGTGCCTACGGATCAGAGAAGAGACTGGCTACAGGCTGTGTTAGCATGAGAGCGGTTTTTCCCCGTTTGAAAAAAAAATGGCAAGGAATGAAATTATCAGAGAGGTGTTATTTTCGTCGGAGCTTGGAGGAAATGAGAAATTCTGGGCAGGTAGGGAAGGAAGTAGATAGAAAAGAAACGTTACAAGCAATCAATTCTCTCAGGACTACTGCACAAGCTGACACACACCAGCCACCAGTCAAGATAAGATACACAAGGTTGCAGCACGCCATGAATAAGTGATCCAGTATCTTCTCCGCTCCATTATATCTCCTCCTTATCGCCATATTGCTGTCATTATTATTTTATCGGGAGAAAAGGGGTCGGGTGAGGCATCCCGGTTCATGGTTTTGCTCCCTCGAGGTTTTCCATTTCCCCAGCTTCCGTCGGCAAATCCGCAGAAAATGTAATTACCGACAGGCATACGCTAATCAAGTGTTAAATACCCTGGAAAAATATACCCCTTTTGGAAATGGTAAGATCCTCACGTACCCACCACCACACTGTCACATTTACATAATCAAAGATCCCATTTGGAACACTCGCGGCCCCGCTCTCCAAACGCATCGTTACCGGCAGGCACGGCGGAGAAAATCAACAGAACACAGAAGAAGAGGCACATATTCATTCAGCACGGAGGAAGCGGAACGTGAGGGAATAATATTACGTAAAGTGAACTCGGATAATGTGTTTTCCTTTCCTCGAATAACTTTCAATTTGCGGAGGGAATGCCATATGACCATACAGAAACTATAAGCACCTAAAAAAAGCCACACATCCCGTTTTATCTCCAACGCCGATGCCACTTGCACTTACTTCCCTTTCACACGAGAAATTCGTTCGACGCATGAGACTAAATTCTCAAAGTATGAGCATTCTGTCATGGGAGAATTAATTGACCTCTTATCGACTTGCCCGGAGAGAAATTAGTGTCCTCAAATCAGAATGAAACAATGAAATGGGCCATGCTCATGATGGGATTGATGATCCTAAAGTTACACTTCCACTTTTGTCACTCACTGGTTGTTCCTCCTGTGAATTTATAGAGAATGAAAAGCCATTGACAATTGCAAAGTGACGATAATATCAAGGAAGAGGATTTTTTGTGGAACAGTGTTTTTACCAGGTCAAGTAAAACCGACAAGAAAAAAACGTGAGACGAAAAAAATTAGTTGGGAAACGACTCCGAGCGAAAGTGAAAGTAGAGAATGGACATAAAACTTATAATAATATCATCCTGGGGAAATAAAAGAAGGAGCAAAGGGCTCACATTTCTGACGTTTCCAAGCTTTATATCAGTTAAAATGTAATGGAAGGAGGGAACTAGCCATGTAATGTATATTTCTCTAAAGGAAGAAGAAGAAATTAATGGATGAATGGGCAAATGAATGGGCCATGATGGGAACATGAGAGCATCTTTATTACTTTGTGTGTAAGTGTGTGTACGGACGGATGCGAACGTGTCTTCTTTTCGGTTTGTGGAGTGCGGCGGCAGATATATAATATGCCTTCTCCATTGTAGGTACATTTATAGCCATTCACTTCCAGAGAAACCCTTTTATAAGGATGTATCAATGGGGCAACACGTACGATGTGGTAATGACCCTAAAATTAATGAACAAAAGTGACGGGCCGACATCCACGATAACGTGATGATGATGCCCTCGTTGTTTGAGACAAAAGAGAGAATTCCGAGTTTTTTTCACCCTCTCACTCGTGGGTGATGACGTGTTTAACCGATAATGCGGTTTAGAGTGCTCTACTACACGTATCGAACGCATTTCTTTGTAATTCTATAGAGAATGTATCTAGACATGCAAAAAAATCGTTGCTGTTCCGTTTAGTTCTTTGTGCGGCACAGGCACACCCCCTCGTTTCACGCATGATTGCTTACCTGATGTAGTGCAGTGAGACCATCTTCATTTGCGACGTCCGGATTGACACCTGACTCCAGGAGGAGGCGAACTGAAAAAAAAATAAATAACGATAGAAAAGCGTATTAGATTTATTTTCCATGAATACTAGACGCTTGTTTGCTTTGATTGCTTCGAGGATGAGGTGACGGAGAATCCGCCGAATATGAATATGGAACGAGGGATTTCGGTTGAGGTTGTGAATCAATACCGGAGGATGTGTAAGCTAGCTAGAAACCCTGTGAAGACTTGTTATTATTAGTTAGTTTTGTCGGTGGAGTGGGGGTAATGAGATTTCCTGGATTCAGCTCTGAACCGCTCACACGCTTCCCTTGCTGTATGGTTGTCCGAATGGGATTTTTCTTCAAACGGATTCCCTGTATTTGTGCTTTGATGGAGGACATGATTTTTTGGAAGGAATATTATTATATGAGTAGATATCACATAGCATAGATATCTCACAGTATGACATTTTGTTTTTGGAAAAGGAGGCATTCATCACTACTTGAAAGGGAGAAGGGAGGAGGAGTGCTCCTATTTTTTCAAAGGGGCGTTCGAAATTATTACTCTCTGCTCGAAAGACTTCTTTGACAGGAATCATAGGATTCATAATAGGAATGGTTCAATGGCAATCGTCAAGATGAATTCTTCATCAGAAATGTTATTATTATGAATCAATACCAGTATTGTACCCAGAAAATTATTTCAACATGAAATAATTAGAGATGTTGGAAACCGATAGCTGTGGGGGTAGTATGTATTACACACATTTCGGCGAAACTTTAATTGGGTGTCTATCTATGCTACTGGGTGCAGAACTATTGAACCAATCTACCTCCCTCTTGATGGTCGTTTGAATGAATAACGTGCTCAGCAAACCACTCATCATTTTAAATTTGTTTCCATAAGCGAGAACGCCTTCTCCCTGTGATCATAATGATGGAGAAAGACAAAGGCTCTCTCTACGACGGTGACAAATTCAACTGGGCCATTCAATTTTCACAAGTATTAATTACTTTATGCACCACCACCAACCACATTCATTCCAGACGGTATACTTTGGAACGTCGACAAGGTTGGTCCCTATATTAATTGTAAGGATGTTCACGGGTAGGCAGGGGACGCGACGGGATGGAGCGAGTAATAATAATAGAGAGCTCTTGATTATTTGATACACCCCGTGATTTTACTTCCGTGGCTTCCATTTTTCCCTTACCGTAGAATAAGGTATAGAACCGACGTCTAAACGAGCTGGAAAATAATACGAACGGAACGGAAGAGAAGTATTAAGAAGAGGAAAACTTTGAGGAAAGAATGAAGGGAGAGAAGGAAGGCCCTTGAAACTTTGAGTAGAAATTCCAAAAGTTGGACAACCTTCTCACGCAATTATCCTTCTGAGGTATATTGAAAACCATAATATTTCTTTCTAGAAAGTAAGGAAAACTCTATTTTGGCAGCCTTGATCAATCAAGGCAAATTGAGGGAAAACTATAGGCAACTTTGAATAGTAAAACTTGTGTGAGAACTAATGTGTGAGTTACGTAAATTAAAGTCCTTATATTTCACTATTATTTTTAGCAAATGCACACACTCTTTATAGGCACACACACGCTGTGTGAGCGTTAGAGGCATTTTGTTCTAAAAGTTCCAAAATCCTAGCAATAACAAAAAACAAAGTTAAATGGATCTTTGCTGAATGAAAGGCCTTCGGCGTTGGAAGTTGGAATTGCCATATGGAACCTTATTAAATCGGATAGTTCATTGGAGAAGGATTCTTTTGGATAATAGTCCAAAGGGGGTATACTAAACCAACTTGCCACAATACAATTTAGCCCAACGGCTTTGTCCATATTATGTTACATAATTCTAATTTCTGATAAATCCTCTCCCCACGTTTGCGCTTCTCGAGCTCGGGAGGGATCACGTTGGTGAAATGAGGAGTAAGTATAATAATAATCCAGTCGGGATGAGATTACGAGATGGATCGAGAGGTATTTGTCATGTTGCCTTAAATTCCTTAAAGAGTAACGAAATGTATGCCATCCTTGACTTGAAACCTACTTCAATAAAATTGCATTTTCTGACTCACGGTCCCCCCTTCCTGACTACATTCCTCCTGTTTACACGCGTCTCCTCGAATTATCTTTTGAAATAAGAAGTGTGTTCGGCAATATGCCTCGTGCCTCCGTCAACTCATGCACCATTTTTCCGCAATGAAATGCGACTTTATAAAAATGTAAATAGCCCTATCAAATTTGCATATTCAACTCGCCCAGTTTCTTATTGGATGCACTAGAATGATATTTTGTAACGTCATACATAAGAGACCCTCCATAAAGATTACGGTCATGGACGTGGAGAAGAAAACTATCTCATTTTTATTGCATATTGCCCAATTTTTTTTGTAAATCTTTGAGACAGTGCACATGATGATGCGAAAAAACGTTGAAGAGGGCTATAATAATATCATATGTACATGCTTATCCCCCCTTTCCACAACTTTGCCCATTTATGGTGAAATATCCCACTTGAAAGTGACAATTTAGCGTGGCAAGTGGCAAGTCATATTATAAGCGATATAAATGGCACTGCTCCATCCCTGTCTTGAGTGCATTTCCGAGTGGATATAAGAGCTGATACAGGCTGATGCACAGAGGTTTAAAGCACTAATAACTAACATGCATGCATGGGACTTGCTGCTTTCTTATCCGCCATGTTCTCCTCAGCCTAAAAATGCTCTTGAATTTTCTCCACTTTTATTTCGCGATAAATCCTATTAGAAGACACAAATGTGATGTAATATATCCCTTTCGTTCTACTGAGCTTTGGTGAGATCGGGGATCCCTTCCAATCCATTTTGCACTTTTTGAATGAGTGCAAAAAGAAAAAACGTCTCGAGTAAATATGGAACACGAATAACAGGATGTAAGTGAGGATATAGATATTTTCTTGTGAGAGCAAAAAAAATGCTCTTTGATTTATTCTGCTATCTTGGGTGTCATCGTCTAAAGTCTACTCACACATTTCCTTCTCCAAATGTTCTTTTTCCACACGCATTTCCACGTCTTTCTTTTCTTTACTCAGAGATCGCTTATTTTCCACGTGTACCCATGACCCAAATAATGGGAAAAATGCAAATTTCCCCGATTTCCCCATTGTGATCTCGGAGTGGAGGAGAGAAAACGGCGTAAAATGAATTATAGGTTTCAGGTGAGCATAACAGCGAGAGTGGCGTTCTAATAATATATATCTTATGAGGGTACTTATGAGATTGCAATTTTGCTATTAAAACTGACATTCAACTGGGTCACTCTGTCTGCTGGACTCCACCACTCCACTCTCTCCTCCTATTTTCGTATGCTGGTCTTCGGACATTGGGGAAATGAGAGGAGAAAGTGGACAGATGGTTAAAACGAATGGAGGATAAAAGGAGAACCACTACTTTTTGTTTGAAAGGGAGCACTCAGCTTACACGAACGGAATGGGTTGGCTATTGAAGGGATAAAACATGTAAAACAGCTTTTGAAGCAATTTCCCTTCATGTAAAATTCACTAGGCTTTTACAAACAGGAGAAAATAGACTTTTTTTGTTTCTTGTGGAGGGAAGCTTGGCTGTTGTAGGGTTGTAGGAAGGAAGAATAGAACGATAGTTTTTAGAGCAGTATCCTGCAAGAATGCTATATATGCTTACCTTCTTCAACGTCATTACGTCCAGCTGCTTCGAGGAGCATGATGCTATTTCTAAATCGAATCCGCCTTGCCCCCTTCTTACCCCCTCCATGATGGGGATGGTGCCTCCCTGGCAAATTCCTCCTGACTAGGTCGCTATCCCCCCGATGCTTCTTTGAATTACTGTTCAGGTCTTTTTCGTACTGTTGAAACTTTTTGAGTTGGAGCATTCGCCGCTTGTGGGCGAGTCGTAGCCGCTCCTGATTACTCAGCTTCTCAATTTGAGGAAGCTCTCTGATTAAATCTTCGTGGTCCATTGTGGCTATTAAACGGAGCTCCCTTTTTGATAGTCTCTCCCGTCGACCACGACGGGAAGATGATCCCTTGGTGCTGACTTTCTTAAAGCCCCTTTTGTGGTGCTTGGTGTGCGTCGAGTGGGAAGACGATGAGGATGACTGCAAGGAGGATGATTTCCCTGCCTTGAGCCTCTTTTGTTTCTTACTTTTGCTAAATACAGCGGCTAAAAGTTTCTTGGGGCTGTGGAGCAAACAAAATCCGTTTGTACACAGCCAAGACCTGATAACTGACTGTTTCCTTTTCCTCGCCTTTCTCTTCTGATATGTTCTCCTCAAGATTTCACTCGAACCAATAGAATTTACGTTAGTGTTGTTGCGGTTGTTATTGGCACTGGGGTGCTGGTTGGTGATGAAACTCTTTTTCTTCTGGTACACCTTGTGACTGCAGGACAAGCCTTCAACACCGGTTGGAAGCGGAAGGAAGGTGGTGGAAGTCGGCAAGGGTAATACAACAACAGGTGCATGGAACCTCACCGGAGGTCTGCTAACAGAATCACCACGCTCACCACCGAAAACACTACTAGAGTCGGACTCACAGCCCGTGACAACACTGGCCAAAGAGTCCCCACCGATACTGCTTCTGCTGCTGCTACTCGAGAAGGGTCTGTCTCTGGTGAAAGTCGTGCTCCGACTGGAGCTACTGGGGGAACTCTGAGTCTTATTCCGAGAAAGAAAGCGAGACTCCAGCAACTCGAGCTCTGCTGCTGCCACCAGCTCTTCCAAAGCAGCGTCTTCTTCACCACTGTCCGCCGCTTTCACTGGGAAAGTAAGGCTGTCGTGAGAGTAATAGCGAAGGAGAGCTCGTTCCTCGACTTGTTCAGAGGAGCAGCTCGCAACCACACCACCGACACTGTTCACACTTGTGTTGTACCTTGTGTCAGACTCGTATCTCCCATTATCAGGTGGGTCCCAGGGGGAGTCTCGCTCCTGGCAAATGCAACTGATTCGACTACCACCTGCACCACCTGATTCAGAAGAGGAATAAGGTGTATCAATCTGATTGTGAAAAGATCCAATTCCCTTTGTCACTTTGCCACTACTCGATTCCGCACTACTTGTTGTGCCTCTGCCTCCGCTTCTTCTTCTTCTTCTCCTCTCCCTATCACCAACTCCAATAATCTCTCCTGTCTTTGCTTCCTCCTGGTTCCCAGGTGGCGGCGACGACAAGAATTGCACTCCAACTAACTGAATTAGAGGGTCATCCAACTCGGAGACACTTTTCCCTGAATGAGTGGTAGTAGTAGTAGAATCCTCGTTCTCATAAGCGGCAGCTAATTCTCCTTCGAGACTCTCTTGATCGCCGTCCTCTGTCTCTTTCCACTTTCTCCACTTGCCCTTATCTTCGACCTCACTCTCCCTCCGAACACTGCTGGACCTCGTAGATGGCTGGAAAAAACTTGTAATTCCAAGATGATTCCTGGACGTTATTGGATTCTTTCGAGATGATTTACTCAGCGGAGTCAATGATAGAACCACTGGCTGAACTGCGTCTAATACTTCTTCTTCCTGCTCTGGTGCTCCTAATTCTGGGTGAAAGTTTGTGGTGGAAGACGTTGGGAGGACGTTGACTGAACTCGAGATTATTTCGAGATCCGGGTGCACTGAGCTGCGAACGCGATTATTATTATTACTATTGTTAATGCTACTTCCAGTCCTTTCTTCCAAAACTCTTTTCACGTTGCCTGCTCCCTCGTTGATCCCCCAATGTTTTAATGAGCCCCTCGGTTCGCAATTAAAGTTGTTGTCCTCCTCATCAAATTGCGCAACGAGGATACTTCTGATTGTTGTTGTTGTTGTCTTTTGCTGGGGTGGTGGTGCTTCTGCGTTTGGACTGCTGGTGCTGATGCTGCTACAACTACAATCTCTTTGTTTCTTTGGCTCTCTATGGCTTCTAATCCATAGACTTTGGCTAATGTCCTTTTGTAGATTTTTCAAATATTGCATGCCCTGCTAGAGAGCACACTCCACACTCGTGAGTATACAGCTCCTCCACTATAACTTTAATTGTAAGGAAAAGAATGGTGGTGTGGAGGGGAGGGGGTTACAGGCTGATGTGCTTTTATTCGTTCGGGCGTGTGATTCAGGAAATTGAATAGGGAATCTTCTTTATTATTGCTTCATAATAGACTCCATACATCATCATTTCCCCTCACTCTAGTTCAACTCACCACCGCCATCACTTTTTCCCCTAATGATAAGTCTGACGAGTTGGGAAAAGATAAAATGTTGAGCTCCCTCGTCCTTTTGATTATAATCAAGAGAAACTTGCCGGATTACGTTTTATTATGTGGGCTATTATTATTACTACGCTTCCCAACGAATAATGCCTTCACACTGAACAACTTCGCACAGTTCAGTTCTCGCCTTGCGGAACATATAGTCATCTTCATACATTTTATTATCCATTCCCATCCTCCTCGTTATATTGCTCACACTCTGCCACTCTGTCACATTCATGGAATCCATATATGATCCACTTTCACTCTGTCCCCAACCCCACCAAATTCAACATAGAAAAAATGCTCCCTTCTTCAACTTTCATTTCCCGTTAGCTCCTTCATTTTTAGGCATTCGCCACCTTCATCCCACTCACTCTCCCTTTCCTTCCCTCCTTTATACAAAAGTTTCAAAAGTTTTTTGATTTCTTATTGTAAAGGAAAAAATTAAGAAGATTTTTTTCTTGTGTTGAGATTGGAATGCCGCGGCGGACTGGGTGGGGGGCAACACACTTGTTCTGATTTTGTTCTGATAGTGTTATTCCACTACATAATATCTTGAATACAGTGGGAGAAAGTTGCTACAAAGAAAAAGTTTTTTTAGTCAAAATTTTTTATCTCTTATTCCTTGCCTCCCTTGAGGTTGCACACAACTTTAGCGCAAAAATTATCTGACAAGTTGAGAAATGGCAAAAGCCGGTGGGCCCAGATAGTTTAAAACCAGAGTATTTTTCTTGGCCGGCTATGTATTTAGAAAGGAGGGCTGTGTGCTGGTGTGTCTTTCTCTTTGCATTCCTCGGTGCACTCGGAGACGACGGACTGTGAGCAATGCTTTCGCACTACATATTTCGCACATGGTACCCCACTCCTCCTGCGTCTACCTACTCCCTCCACTTGTTTAGTTTATTTTACGAACGCTTCAAGAAACTAAATAGCCAATTTCCTCGCTCGGATTTATATATTTTTTGCTTAGTCGGGCGAATCCACACAATTCCACAATCACACACAACTAGCTTTCACTTCCTTCCAACTGCTCACAACGGAGAAAAAAATTCATTTCGTGATGCTCAACCTTTGCTCCCTCTCACAGTTCAAGCATTGCATGTAATGCTGAGGAGAATGTGAGTGTTTGCATTTCCAGTCATTTGTGTGATTGCTTTCTGGCGAACCGTAGCGGATTTCCCTGGGCTGATACTTTTTTCCCTTCCGGAGAAACTGTCAAGGAGGAGGAAAGGTTGCTGGCCTCAGCCTTTAGAGAAACAAACCAAATTTCCGGACAATGATGACAAGTGGGGTTGATAAGAAATATAAGAAATGAAAAAAAGTTGTGTATCTTCAAAAATAATTTCCACGCGGGAGGAATCTCTAAACTCCAATGTCTGGCCAAATTTTGGTTTTTTATATTTTAGACACGTAAGAGATGGTTAAGACGGGATGACCTTTTCAGGGGCGAATTGTGTTCGTGCGGGGATTACTTGCACGCTCTTCTAATAATTTATTCTGCATGGGTGGTGGTGGTGATGGGATGATGGGGTGGCTTGTCTTGTCCGAAAAAAACAAAGGAATGTTCATAATTATATAATCCAACAGTGGACGGACTGGATGACGACAAACCATGGAGGGATGATGACGTCATGTACCTATTAATTCACCGTGTCGCTCGCTCCACGTTCCAACCTGACCTATAAATAGAATAAATAGAAAAAAGTGAATTTACATATAGATAAATAGGAATATTGTCACGGGTGAATAAATAGAATGACGACTGCCGCGACTGTGATGGTGTGTGTGTGTATCGGTATGGAAAAAGCGGATGAAGTCAGTGAAACTTTGGAACAGCCAGTAAACGTACAAACTAATACTCTGCGTAAGCGTGAGCATTATACTGAGCATACTTAGGTATTATATAAAAAGCAGGAAAGCAATAAAACATGGAAACGAGGGAAAGCAAGACAAGTGTTTACACGCGTTCAGCATGAAAATTCCTCATTCAGCAATCCATCCATCCATCTCTCCCCATTCATTCCGTCAGTCTTTTTCAGAATCTATTGAGTCGTACAACTTTCGGGTCGTTGTGGGTAGGTAATTTGGGAATGGAGTGAACGTGGAGGAACGTCATGGCCCGTAAGTAAATGGAAACACATGCTGCTGCTTTTGTTCTACTGCTAACCAATGCGGAACAAAACGCCGTTGACCAACTAAATCAGGCTAATCAATTGAGAAAATCGTGTCATTCATGTGTGCCCGGCCCACCCGTCGCCCTATCTACATACATTTATTGTGAGACTATTAATAGGTTATTCTGGCCACATTCATTGAATTTCAATGACTATACCCTTCTCCAGCGATAATGATCACGAGTAGATTTCCGTGTCTCGGCCGGCACTACTGGCACTCCATGAAAGGAGTGGAAACAACAACAACGTCAGGGTCAAGACTTCACTCACTGGAACTACTACGGTGTACAGTCCACGACATTCTTTTAGTCGAATTCGGTACGGGACAGAGGAAGACGCAAATGACAGGAAGCTTTAATGCCATAATAAAAAGTTGTGTAGGTCATTTAGAAAAGGGGAAATATGTGACCACTTTATAGCTTGCAGCGCTGGTCGACGACTGGAGCTAAAATCTTTTATAGCCCATCATATTATGTGTTGATAAAATATGTATGCTATGGCATATGGCAGGACAGGATTTACGTGATCGGTTCATTCATCGGTTTAGCTATGTAGTCACATGGGCTCTTGTTCTCTCGTCGACGAGGCGATGATCACTCAGAAATAGTATGCAATATGGCAATGATAGATTGTACGTGTAACAATAATGTAATCATGTCATTTCTTTCATTGTGAAACTTTTACTCGGTGACGGAAATTCTATAATAGCTTCCAAGAGTCACTTTTGCTCATGCCAATAATTTCATCGATTTTCCACTTTTCCTTGTACACACAAAGCCATTGGGGCTACTTTATGGAGAAAAAAAAGTCCGACTGGGAGGAGGTGATTGATACTGCCATCCTTGTTGCAAATGTGTGTGTGGTCTCGTGTTGAACATTTTCCCTCAAAAAACGCTTTTGCTTCTTGGCACACAAACCACCCAGCAGCCAGTCATGAAGCCTCATGCATAACAATTTTCTCTACTATTTTTACTCTGGATAGAACTAAAGTTTCTTAATGGGAATGTAATAATGCCCCTGGGAAAACAAAAAAAAACTTGCAATGCGTTCCTGTCATGACTTTTGATAAAGGAGTGAGTCAGCAAGGAAGGGGGTTTTAGCGAATTGGTGGGGATATTGGAGATCCGTCTTACTCGCACACAAGTTATATAAAATGGTTAACTTTTCTGCTGATAAAGTTTGCGACACACGGCTAACAGGGTAGGTGTAGTAGTAGGATATGTATACACGTAACAACACGTATCTTATATCTGCGCCTATGACCTGCCTCACATATATTCATTGTCGATGCCATAAAACGGGTTCCTTGTTCGAGCACCACAACCCTTTTCGCAACGACTTAAACTTTCTCTATTCTTTCTGGTGATGTGACAGATGGGATGGGGCTGAGAATTGTTATGATAATCCACAAAAAATAAGAGAGGTTGTTGGGCAAAAAGGAGAAGAAAAAAAGTTTGCGAATTGTTGTGTGCCACTAACACGAATACATGACAGGCAAGGGTATAACAGCAGGGAGAGGAGGAGTAGAGTCAACCTCAACGTTGGGAAATCTTGCTGGCAGAGTTCAACAATTTTCCGTCGTCGGCATGTTGCTCACCAAACATGAGCACTGAGCCAATCATCATCAACTACAATACGGGGGGAGTACATTGATAGAATAATATGTGCATCACAGGAGCAAGTATTATTATTTTCACAACGCTTTCTGGAGGATCGAGCCAAAAACCTATGCACCAGTGAAATCTGGCTGGACCTCGGAGGTTACAGTTGTTGGGGGAATGCATGTGAAAGAAAATACTAAAAGCTGGCAATAGGAATATCGTGCCTTCCGCCAGCTTTTCATTTTGAGAGAATTGCAGAGGATAAGATTTAACGGCTCAAGTTTCGAGATAAATTTGTTGAGACAGGCAGTGCTGTCATCGAGGTCTTAAACCCAAGTTCATTCTTGTAGTGGAATTTTTGGCCACTTTGGCCCAAGAGGTCAAGGTTTTTTATGGAAAGGAATTTTCTTTTTGCTGAAGCTTGCGCAAATCCAAGTACCGCTACATTATTTTGTTGTATCATTATTACAATATCTATAAATATTTGCTAAGTTTATTCGGGAAAACTCACAACAGCACACTCTTGTCAGTAGAGTTACTTCATCGCCTCGTCAGCAGTAGTTTACCAAAGTTGAGAAACCGATCTAACGGAAATGATGCTTGAAGACAACATGACTGCTCCTACTTTGCATCCTACTCAAAGTCATTATTACTAACTGCCAGCATTGCAAAGGGAGTTGAAGGAAAGATCATCATGAGATGAATCGCCTTGTCATTCTATCGAATACCTATATGTATCGCAAATATGAACCTGAGCCCCCTCATCAAACGCAGATCCAAATAGATCCTATCCATGCTTTCTTGCTTGTGCCTTGAATATGAAGCCAATTCTCAAACTCACAAGACAGACGACGACGTTAAGAACAGCGCGTCGCGTCATCACCCTTACATCCATCCAGGGCGAAATGTCGGTAAAAGCCTGTCACACCTCATCAATCTTTGCTTCGACAGACGGGGGCTGTTTTTGCTACGTCGTTCGTTCGTACGTACGTACCAGTTTCTGGTAGACATGCCTTTAAAAACAGCAAAGTAAGTGACGAAAATCCCGCTGTGTTTAATGTAGTGAACATTTTTTGTGTGCCATAGTCAAGTCTCCCTAGTTCAATGTTTATTATGACATTTATGACATGGCCGTTGTAGTAGAGTGAGAAAGTTAACCTGACCTGACCAAAAATACTAACATTATTTTTCATTTCATATTTCTTCTAGGAGAACAGTTAACAGTTTAACTAGAACCACATGTCTTGAGTAGCAGAATTATATTATGTTACATAACGTATTGTCCTAAGACGGGCAAAAATCCATCAGCAGCCTTTCACCACGAATAAGCACAAGAATTCCATCAAGATGCTTGTCGTCCAACTTTTCTGGGCGCATTCCATATTGGAAGAGACGCGGCGAGCAAGCGAGATCAAGTAAAAGAGGAGGGAAATCCCGTTTCTGCACATTTGCTCGCTGCTGCACATCAAATACTCCTCTGGTGAGTATAGTGCACCGTTGAAGGTTACACGATCCGCTTTTTTCTGTCTCGTCTTCTTGAGCTCTCGCACTCCTTGCGCAAACAGTTTTTACACCCCCGTCATAAACAAACAAACATTGATAAGGTTGAAGCTCTTTAGGCGTGATATAGAGGAACCCACGCTTAACCCATGTAGAAAATAAAAATTAAGCGAAATCCATCTCCTGCCTTGGCGTATGTTTACTTACAGCTTTTTATGGGGAAATCGATCAACCAGATTTAACTTTATGGCTTTGTTCTACACGGAACGGGCGAAATAGGTGAATGATGATACACAAGCACAGGCATTATCTAATACTGTTACTTATAGTCCGCTTCCCGGTTTTGCATCCCACCTCGCCTGCCTGCCTGCCGGTCTACCCTGTGAAACAAGGTTTAAGGTCATTTTATCCTTTAAATGGATCCCAAAGCGGAGGAAATCTCGAAATCTCAGTGTGTGGGAAAACATGAACTGCGCGGCTAAGCGACTTCTGTCGTAGGTTTATTTACAAGCTTCATTTACATGTCCTTTCGTTTCGTGTAGCAAGCAAAAGCAAGCTGCTACTTTCCTTCTCTTCTCTGCAGCAGTTTGCAGATATCGTCAGCTGTAAAAATATATTTTGCAATTTCATTCCCAGCAGTTGTGCACCCCATCATCATCATGATGTAGAGAGATAGCCCACTTGATTTGCATAATCCGAAAGTAAATATACACCTTATCTGTTCGCAAATCCTGTGGTAATAATGGCGCATTATGCAGCATCATATTATTATGATATCATCATCATCCTCATCCTCACATCAACAGTCAGATGCCATAACAAACTAGCCCATCTTGCATAACAGCTCCTTTTCGCTGTCACAGTTGAAGTAATAAGTATTATACATACATATACCTACGCCCTATAAAAAAAATCCTTTCCTGTTCGGCTTTTTTCTATTCACAAAACTCTCACAGATCCCCCTAGTTTTCCTCTTATGTCCATGATGCCTTTTGTCTATAAAACATCATCGTCTTATCTCACTCGCATCTCCAATGTTTTGTGAGGAAACGGAAGGAATAACAGGTTGCAAGTCTAGGCTGCAAGTACATATCACTTCAAGGGTTTCTTTCTAGCCGTATAGACAAAGACGCATATTATGTAGTTTTTCTAGATCCGCGTCCTTCTTCACAAAGTACTCCATCCATGGTATATTGGTGCTTGTTACGCAGAAAATCTTCTGCTCCCTTTTATCTTTTTTTCAGGAATGAGAAATCTTTTGGAGCAAACAATATATTATTTCCTATATCCCTTCTAAATACTCATATATGATATATATCATATCAGAGAGAGAACAGGAAAAAAAGGAACATGATATTGGCGCAATTCTCATGGGATGAGATTCTCTACTTTTTTTACACAATTTTAACAGTTTTTTTTTTTCTTTTTTCTCTTTGCTGAGTTATCCTCTCCTTAAAACATCAAGTTTTTTTATACTCTTTGCTCCTTTAGACAGAAAAGCAAAAATTCCATTTCCTCTCTCTCTTCACTGACGTTGTTTCGTTTTTGAGTGTAGGTTGCTGAAAACCACAGAATGTTCATTTTATGTATATCATGTCAAGGGAAGAGAGGAGAGGAGATGTCATGTTGTAAAATACCTATAGAGCCTTCATCTCGTTTCATATCAAGACCACCATGGGAGAAAGGGTTCGGGGAAAGAAGCGACGAAGAAAATGGCTAGGGGAATATTTATTCTCTCGGATAATGGCAGGATGATAACCTACAAGACCCAAAGAAATCTGGGTAGGAAGGAAAGCAAAAGTCTAGCATTTTTTCGGTGATGTGTTGTTGTGTGATGATGATTCTCTCTCTCTCTCTCTCAGATTCCTTTTAAAATTTCGCAAGCAGAGCAACCTCCAGAGACTAGAGAGAAGCAGACAATATAATATACAGAATACAGACAGACTACATCTTTTAGTTCCTATTTTAATGGGATATATGGAGTGAATGCTAAAAGAGCATCATCATCCCGTGCAACACCGTCCTGTTTTTCTGGAATCACAACAAGAAGACACAATAACATTTGATTGAGTTTAGGTGGAATTGGGTACCTCTCTCAAGTGTAAAACATTGTTAGAATACTTTATAACATTTTTTCCTTTTTCTTCACCCTCTTGCACCTTCCTTCACCATCGTCGCTCGTCAGAGACGAGACAAAAAAACATACACGATCGACTTTCTCGAAAAAAATCCT
Organism: Dicranocentrus wangi; assembly: GCA_036850665.1. NCBI lineage: Eukaryota > Metazoa > Arthropoda > Collembola > Entomobryomorpha > Entomobryidae > Dicranocentrus > Dicranocentrus wangi. Next base: position 3,670 of record JAANSN010002026.1, on the reverse strand, counting down.
GTTGAGTCTTCCACAATTTTTTATCGATTTCCTTGTAATACGAATACGAATAATGTGATATACGATCCATGCATGATGGTTCCTCCTTCCTAACAAGAAGAACGGAGCGAGCATTGCGACCAAATTCGCCCTCAGTCTCTGATTTGCCTGTAGCAAAGCAATGTGAGTTTAAAAAGTTGCGAAATTTTTAAATTGGATTTTGGATCCGAGCCATACATACATAATAATATACAACAATACACGCCATAAAAATGGTGATGTAAAATGTCCATGTGAATAAATGAATGTTGCATGTGACACAATACAAAGAAAAAGAAAAGAAAAACTCTTTTCTCCCTTTATAATCCACTTTTCAAAGTTTAACTCTGCCGACAAATGTTGCAAAGTTTTTGCTCTGCCGGCGAAATAAAGCATCCTTATACACACGTTGTAAGACTTTTTGTAAGAATGAAGAAGTGTAATATCAAGTTTTTGTGATCTTCTCTTTTGTATAGTGTATTACATATGGATTCGAATGAATCCCTTTCTCAAAATCTAACTGTCCTTTGGGTTATATAATATAATGTATAACTGCATTGTTACTCGTAAAATGTAGGACGGACGGGGACTGACGGATGGGTTGCTGAAAGTTGGGAGTCCGTTCACAATCACTGCATATAATAGACAAAATAATGTTATTCACGCTCAGAGAGTCTCGTCAGTCCGAACGGATTGGATTATTACTCAATATTATTAATCAGCACGTGTTTTTGTTCCCATTTTCACGTCTGACAAAAAAGCGAGGAAAAAAACTCGACGAATTTTTGTAGGAAGACTGCTGCTACATACATCCTTTCAGCCCTTCCAACCAGTCATCAGACAGTCGAGTCCTCATAACTGTTTTACTGTTTCAAAAACGATCCTCCCTTTTTTGCTCTTTCTTGATCATTTTCCTTCTCATTTTAGGTATTAGAAGCGGTTATTACACGCATCAAAGGAAAATGAAGAAAAAAACAGGTGATCTGAAAATCTGCATATTACCAACCAAGCGAAAAAAATTGCGAGAAAGGATGGCCGACCTTATCAACGCCTGATCTGGTAATTTTCCACTTCTAAGGAGAATATTATTAGGAAGGTTGCGGTTAGGAGAGATGAGATTCATCCTATCATTTTGCATTCACCACATGATCACCACCATCATAGATACCACACCGCACTGCACTGCCGAGAGATACAGTTATTGGCTCTGCACGAAATCCCACAAAAGAGAGTTATTTAACTAAGTTAAGTACAAGTATTAGTTGGGCATAATGGACAGTTGTGAGTTTACTCACACTCACCCACTCGCATTTTTTATTACTGTGTGCACCATGCTAAAACCAATCAACCTGTTTATTACCCATCCTATCAATCACGTTATAGCCTTGTGGACATCTCCTACTATTGAATACTATCGTTGGTAAGTAAGGGATATATATATTCGTTCGTGTCCTCCTCACTCCTCCGTCAGCAGCCTGAGCCTGCCTGCCCATCATGCCATAAATTTTTGGGATACTGTGAAAATATGTGGTATGATGAATTACATTGCCGTCAAATCCATAAAGTACAAAAGTAGTTGTTATGTTAGGTCATGCTTTTCCCGTGTAAATGGCAGGTAATGCGTGAACGCAGACAAATTATATGAATCTCTGTTTCAATTTTTAGAAAAAAAAGTGGGCTTTGTTCAGAAGCAAGTCCATATGGCTCGTGAGCAAGTTCACTTTTGAATTCGATGGGCTCATAATAAAAATTCGATTGTTGATGGTGGGGCAGTAATTCCGTTCTGTCCTCCTCCATCCTAGTATTCGAAATTCATTATGATACCGTACACGGCGTACACTTTATGTTTCTTCGCTGGTTTCAATGCAGAATGCGTTTGGTTTGGGACCTGCCTGCCACTCAAGCCAATAAAGGCTTATATGGTCGCTTCATCAAGTGAAGAAGACGAGTTGGCACGATCGTCAGTAAAGTTGTTGACTAATAAAAAATAGCGATTCCAATCGAGATTTGCAAAGTTTTTTGTTGCTGAAACAAGGGACATGAGATGTTAATTAGTAATAAAAGAATGCATGAGCAGGAACAACAACAGCCAGGAAAGAAGATGAGTTAAGTCGTGGTGAGAAAAATGCATTATGGCTGCATGAAGCAGTGGTGTGGTGGCATCAGTGGCGTGCCCAATCAGTGAAGTATAGTGCTCCATCAAGTCAAATAGCGAGGAGGAGATGAGGAGCGGCTGCTCTGCAAAATCCCACTTGTCAACAAGAGTGCTCTCAATCAAAGTAAGTAAGTATAAGGATGATGTGATGGGTTGCGTCTGCCATGCGACACCACGAGGCTCACTCACAACAATTAATATTCTTCTGACGCATGCATATACCTACCTATTATTCAAGTGTGCATACTCAAGTGTTACTTCTAAAATCATTCATACAACACATATTTCATGATTTTGAGACAATCTTATTCGCACACGTAACAAGATAACATTCGGCGATCAACAACAATTATTTGCAATATGAAATGTGATGAACGCGACACGTAAACTACAGCGAAGAAGTTGATGTTTTTTTTTGCAAATATCCAATTTTCTCACTGATCATAAATATTCTTACAACCTTTCTCCGAGAAGAATTTGTTTTGGGTTCTGAAATCTAATCCACTTAACAAGCTGTCTTCATGTCGTTTATTCTGATTACCAAGCCGTTTTCCTGTGCTCGCTCAATCCGATTCTTGCTGTGATAAGACGGAAGAGTGACGGCATGCGAAAAATCACAGGTTTTTTTGTGAGATTTCGTTCTACCCATCTGAGTGAGACGAGACCTCCTCGGGAACAATTGGGGTGCAAAATGGAAGAAATGTGTTTATTGGTGTCACAATTGTAGGATCAGCATGAATTCCGTCTAGAAAGCACCAGTGCGCTTTGGTATATAGTACTTCTACGTGAGCAAGTACCACCCAAGATCAATGTGATGATGTGAGGATTGCATAAAAAATGCCACTAGAAGAAATCCATTCACTCTTTGCTCACGAAACACAGTTATTCCGCACTGCTTGTGGTGGATCTAAAGTGGGATTCAGTTTTGATTTGACATTGATTGTTGGATTGTCAGCAGCTGGTTGGCACACAAAGTGTGAAACGAACGGCAACAAACAGCCAGCTGCTTACAATTTCAACACCAAAATCCTCTAGAATTTCTTGGGTTGGTGAGTTACTTTTCATTGTCAGAATAACTGCAAACTCGAAAATATTATATTTAAGTATCTCCTTTTCCATAAAATGGAGTGGACACTCATCATCGCATCACCATTATATGAAAACCACGATTCAGAAGGAATTAAACTGTTGGTCAAAAACTCAAAACCAACAATATATATATTTTTTTAAACATTATTATTCCCATTCTGACATTGAGAAGAAGACTGCAATGCGAAACAGAATATAAAAACAAAAAATAAGTATATAGCATAATAAACGTATGTCGTTTCGTCGTTGAGCATTTTTTCTTTTTTCCAAATTGAGGAAAGAAGTTGGTTGCGAACAGATTGGAGTATGGAAGGAGTGTGGTTGGCTTCTGATGACTTGGATTTACTAAATTTTTAATGATTTATATAGAAGCTATGCAAGGATATGAATTAATATTTTATAAACGTG
>JAANSN010002025.1:0-27400 GCA_036850665.1 Dicranocentrus wangi | reverse complement strand
AGTCAGAAGGGATTACCACAAAGGCACATCCACCTCCTCCAGCCCCAGTCAGCTTGGCTCTCAAGTTGTTTTGCTTTGCAGTGTCAACTATCATGTCAAGTCTGGGGTGAGAAACATTTAAATTTTGCAGGAGGATTTGGTTCTGTTCTATCAACTCTGGCTTGATTTGACCACTAGTCTTCAGTTCTGCAAAAGCGGTCTCTACCAAAGCATTGGCTTCCTCCATGTACTGTTGATGCAGGACTGGATTGTCTTCTTTTAGTTTAGCCACCTGGACAAAAGAGAGACGCTGATAATGACGTTTGTCGCGGCGACACGACACGGAAATAATACAGTTAGGGTGCAGTGTGTACTTACCCGACCAACAAGCTCTTTAGTTGATCTAGGCACTTCAGTACTGACCAACAAAACACGAACATCGGAACATTTGAGTGGTACCAAGGGTTGCTGCTTTTGGTAGAGAACTGCCCCACCTAGGGTAGCAACGGTATTGTCAATCCCACTTGGATTCCCGTGAACAAACTTTTCACTTACAAACGCCCACCTGTTCACCTGAAGTTTAAATTAAAATCATTAATGTTAGAGGTCGCCGGTCGTATTGTAAGCAAACACCATAATATAAATAAATTAATTATATGCCCATTAAAAATTACCATGTCTGTATCAACATTGTCCGGCTGTATTTTCCCCGATGATGCCAATAAGCCTCCAGCCAATGCCACAGCAAATGAGGCAGAACTGCCCAGTCCTGCACCCACTGGAAGTTCTGTATCAATCGTGACTTTGATAGGTTCCACATTTTCAAATGTAGCTAAATATATGAAGAGGAATGCTTTGAATGCCGCTTCAATGGCAGCACGAAGAGCCGGGTTTGGAATTCCATTCTTGGAGTTCACATAATCCTCCAAAAGTTTGGCCACGTTGGGGTCGATGTCTATTCCGTCTGGGTTGTCCAATTGGACAAAACTGTGTAATAAAAAATTAGGTGTTGTGCGTGAAGCTGATGTGATATTGATATTAGACACTAGTAGGTATGCATACAAAACCTGTTATTTTCCTCACCCAAAGGACTTTCCTAACGATGATTTCAACTCCCTCAACTCTTCCAGCGGTAAGACTTGCGTTAATCCAACCTCTTGAAAGCTCAAGGTGACATTGCTGGAGTTGTTCTTTATTATTCGGGCAGTGGTGTATAGTCCAACAGCAATCCCAATTGCTTTCGTGCCGTAAACAACAGTGTGCTCACCGTGGAGAANGTTCTTTATTAGTCGGGCAGTGGTGTATAGTCCAACAGCAATCCCAATTGCTTTCGTGCCGTAAACAACAGTGTGCTCACCGTGGAGAATAGCCTTTCCGGGGGCTGTGACTTTCACTTGGAGTGTCATCCTGTTACTTCAGGTAAACTATGGAATCCAAAGTTCGTTTATGCTTTTTGTAATACGTAGGTGCACGTCTGGATAAAAGTGTTTGGATTGAATTAAGCAAATCATATAGTGAAAGGGATGTCGGGCGAATCTATGCAGAATTTCAAAGGAATTTCTTCAAATACTTCAAATACAAAACACGACGACGTGTGTACACCTTCTGGATAAAAGTGTTTAGATTGAATTAAGCAAATCATATAGTGAAAGGGATGTCGGGCGAATCTATGCAGAATTTCAAAGGAATTTCTTCAAATACTTCAAATACAAAACACGACGACGTGTGTACACCTCCTTACAAAAATGCACTGACTGACGATATGAGATTTTATGCTTCAGTGGCCCTCGGCGAGAATACACAGAGAAGAGGAGAGACGGGTATCAGCATGTGGTTTTACAAGTTTCCGTATGTAAAATGGAGATAAAAAAAGATGAAAAGGATTTGAGTTTGAGTGATAGCAATTCAAGGCTAAAGGCCAGCTAATAACCCTAAATCTTATGCTATATGACTATGAGGCAATATCCTCCCTTTGTAATAGTCAATTGTGTGAATTACGGTAATCTATTCTTTACTGCTGCGGTTTATTCGCACGCTGTATGCCGCCGATGGTATGTAATGTTGCGTGATTGCTTGTGCCGAAGATGCTTTTTACGACCAAGAAATCATTGGAGTCATTTAATACGAGCATGCTTGTCAGATCTCTCACAATGATCAGTTACTATTTTTATTTCATATATACACACTTTCACATGGAGTTACACCGGCTTCATTCTATTTACCACATACTCATAATAGTCATAATTCATAAAACAAAAATTGCATACACATTGAACCTGCCCAAAAACCATTGACACTCTAAAGCTGCAGAAAAAGCTTTACATCAGAAAATAAAATATTACCTATGTATAAACTAAACTAGGAATGGTAAAAATTGAACTTGATGATGAAACGGACACTTTGATTATTGGATCTTTTTTGTCGTTCTAATTTGCTGCCTCTGTGGTGATGACGGTTTACCATCAGACAATTGAACACGATGAAAGTGGATAGTGAACGCCACAAAGTGCACAAACGCGAGTAAGGCTATCCCGGCCTGATAGACGTGTGGGAGTTTCCCAGGTGGTGGAATGAAATGTAGTCCAAAAATCAGTGCCAGGAATCCCCCAACTGACGCCATAAATAACAAACTGAAATCCACACAGAAACAAAAGCGTGTATATACCTCTTCTGCTTGCGTCAGTAGATCAATTATTTGCAAACGTAATAGTAAAATAAAAATATAACACTCATTTAACCAACGAATGGAGTAGTAGTACTAAATGCATACCCAAAAGTGGAGAATAATCCCCGACTTGTAATTATTTTTCCTTGTTGAGCCACAAGCACAAAAAAGCTTGTAACACAGAGCAGCGCTACATGAGATCCTTCTTGGTAGAAGAGAGGATACAACGATAATGATGCGATAGTCATAAACCATACGACTTCCTTGGGATACCACGGCGTCAGCAGAATCGCTGCCAGAGCTGGCAACATTATGGATTTCTCATGGACATGGTACGAAAACAAAAAGCAGTTCAACGAAATGTTGAACATGCTCAGGAGGAAAACTCTCAGCAAGTCATGTTGGGATGTTTTCTGCGAAACAAAAATATTTTGATTGGATACAGCCTGAATTAGTATTATTTTCATATATTTTCTCGCTGGTTCTACGAAACTTACATCGTTTGATGATCGTTTAAATAGATTTTATTGCAGAAGGCAAGATGCTAATCAGGGTTACAATGGCACACAAACGGGCAACATCGACATCTTCGTATACTCCTTTGATTGGGAATGCCCGATCTAGGGCGTACCAAAATGAGCCAACCTTATCCTCAAATACCCCTCGTTTCAGAGGAAAGATCCGCTGCAGGGTGAAAATCCAATAGTCTCCAAATGGCAGCCATAACATTCCCATTGTTGACATAATCATTGTCCCTACTCGGAATGTTGTTAGCAAATCTGCTCTTTTCATGATGAGTGTTCCTGTCATGTAGGCAAAGAATGTCAGCCCGTGATACAATGACATTTGCTTGTGATTGACGGCCAACGTGAAGGCGACTGGCGGCAAGAGACATGTTTTCAGTGAAGAGACAAATTACTGCCCATATTGTGAGACCAAGAGAGACACAGTTGTACTGAAAGTGTCCATAGTCGACCAGAATGAATGGCGGGGCAGACAGCGCCAATGTTACTATAATTAAATTACTTACTATTATATTTTGAAACACAGATTTTATGGAATTACTCCAAACATGCAATTTTATAAAAATGTGTAAAAAAGTCTTACTGTACAACCATGCTGGATGCTGATGTTGTCCCTTTAATTTTCGAAAGACAATAAAAAAGACAATTAAAGCGGGCAACAACAAGTCGCTTGCTGAAATGCTCAGTCGCATTAAGAATTTTAGCAGTGGACTCTCGAACCCACGACTTGTGCCCAGTTTAACGCTAGCAGGGAGAAGTTTCTTCAAGACGACGCCTACACCATAGCTGTGGTATGCCGTTAAGGGAGGATAATCTAAACCCCAGTAGTCGAGATTGTTCACCGATGAATTGTAGTACCAGTAGCTGAGCAATTAAAAGAAAGGAACATTAGGAAATCGGCATGTAAGTTTTTAAACCGAAATAAAGAATTGGATTGTTAAACAAGTTGAACGTACTGCAGTGGCAAATTCACAGTAATTTCCATCCAGTGCCGCTGAGCCTCAAAATCACCGAACATCGGAGGCTTCCCTTCTCCTGAGTAAGGGAAGAGGGACACACTCCATCTCAGGAAAAGACCAAGGGCTACACAGGACGTTATAGTTGAGCTTGGAATGCTCATATTAATCTCAACCTCTCTGCCAGAGTTTCCCACAGAATTAAAATTAAAAAGAGAGTTGAACTTCAAGGTGGAATGAATGTCAATAATTTTGTCTAACTTTCGATCGAGCAACTTGTGTAGCTTTACAAACCGAAATATCCACAAAACACTGTTTCCGTGTAATAATGTTAAATGAAATGGAATTGGGATTGTCTTCCTAGCCAAACGCACGTTTTTTCTAACTTTCGATCGAGCAACTTGTGTAGCTTTACAAACCGAAATATCCACAAAACACTGTTTCCGTGTAATAATGTTAAATGAAATGGAATTGGGATTGTCTTCCTAGCCAAACGTACGGTTTCTGAATGAGTGTTGTCAATACTGATATTGTTGAATTCATAAATACCTACATGTTACTTGTTCTAAAATTGCAAAGGCTTTGTAGGAGCATTCCATGGAGGTGCCAACTGCCAACCCATTTTCCAAAAATCGATTTGTCTGCATAATTAACGAGATGACACTTTCCAACAAAGCGAGAAAGGGATAGCGAAATACCAAAATACTTTTTACATCGCTTCATGCTTCGTACGGAAATTGAAATGGCTGTGTTTGGTGTTGTTGAGAGGATGTACCGGTCTCTTTTTAAGTGTGTGTACTTAATGTAATTGTCGTAAATTGATTTTTTTGCCACACGACACCATAATCCCTTATTCCAGTCGCAAGTTCAATCCACCAAATGCCTGTATTGATTGGAAGTAAAGTAGTTGGTCGCCACTACACCTCAATCATCATATTATACTATTGTGGTTTGCATTGCACCTTCATTTTTTATTATGACAGTTATGGTTATTATGTTAAAGCGAGAAAGGGATAGCGAAATACCAATATACTTTTTACATCGCTTCATGCTTCGTACGGAAATTGAAATGGCTGTGTTTGGTGTTGTTGAGAGGATGTACCTGTCTCTTTTTAAGTGCGTGTACTTAATGTAATTGTCGTAAATTGATTTTTTTTGCCACACGCCACTATAATCCCTTATTCCAGTCGCCAGTTCAATCCACCAAATGCCTGTATTGATTGGAAATAAAGTAGGTGGTCGCCGCCACTACACCTCAATCATCATATTATACTATTGTGGTTTGCATTGCACCTTCATTTTTTATTATGACAGTTATGGTTATATTACAAGGCAAACGGCAAAACAATAAGAAACTAGTAGAAGCGTTAGCCATTATTAAATGCTTGCCAAAATGCCAACAGTGATGCTGATATTGCTGATTGAGGCGTGAACAGATGTTGATGTTGCTCACTTCGGTATTTGGCAGAACAGCCGTGTGAAACTAACTTTTGACATTATTTTTTCAGGATGAAACTGATGTTCTAATTCTAAGCCAGTCACCAGTGGATTTGCCCGATTTCGTTTGTAAAATATATGCCCAACGAATCACTAAAAGTTGTGTGGTATTAACAAAACAAGTGTTTTATTCATTACAAACCAGTAGGATGACCAAGTTTCAAAAGTCGTTTCAATTACCTGATTTCGATCCAACAAACTAGGATTTGCACACAGTTTATAATAATAATACACGAGTGAACTTACAAGAGATGATACAAGTGACAAGACAAGAAGATTAACATCCAACGAAAACTAGAAATAACATGATAAACAAGCCGGTGATGTGATGCTGGGGTTTCTCGGTCGGACAGGTAATAAGACTAATAAGAAAGAGAGATGCAACATTGACATGTTTACAAAATTTTCCCACACATGCACGCTTTCGCAGAATATGTGTTCTCGACTGGAGCACAAGGAAGCGTTTCTGTTGATATGTATTGCTCGCTGGCACACGACACGACGGCAATGGCAATGATGGCACAATGGATGTGTCGAACGAAAAATAGCGTACTGGATAATTTCGTTAAATACTGAAACAATGAATAAAAGTTATCCATGATGTTAGATATTAGAGTGAGTGGAAGCATTCTCACATTCTATGTCAATTAAAAATATATTGAAAAATATGCGTCACCTGTCACCTCTATTATGCTGCATAATATAAGATTTGACGATTTGTAAGTAGTTTGCCGTTTTTGTTTAGAAATGACACTGAATTATAATTTTATCCAATTCAAGCTGATACTTTTAAGTCAATAGATAGATGTTTTCCATTCCGGTATGGTATAATAACTCTAACTAGGGTCAAATCAGTTAGTAATCAACGTCATCATCAACATCAAAAAAACGCATATTATGCAGAAGTTGGATAGGAGGAGCTTTCTGATGATGAGTCAGGAGTTGATGCTCAAAATTCAATATGAAAACGATGAAATCTTGGAAACTGTGTTTGTTTACTGCTGCAATCTTACAATGAAGCCCAAAAGATGTAAGATGTAAAACTTTTTCTCATATAGTCTACGTCACTAGCTGAGTGAGGGCTTTGATGAGTACCTATGCTTTGCTTTGTATTCTTTTTAATTTGTTCCATCCATCCTTCTCACTGTCATACTTGATATATGGCCTTACCACTTACCACCTATTATCGTTCTTCTTTAACAGGAGGTAATATCATGTCTGCCAATTCAGATTTTTTTTACCAAGTACCTGTCATATTATAATACTTTTAAGATTTTACACCATTTTATTTTATAGCATTTTGCTTTATAAAAGTCTGAAAAAGATGCCATCATGATACGCATTAGCCGATCATAATGATAGTTGATATTGTGATATGGTGCATGGAGTTTTGTACACTGGGAGATTGCCTAGCGTGATTTCAGTAACTTGTTTAGGTCATGCTGACAGAACACTTACTTTACTTGAGACAGGAATTTCATGCGAAAAGATCACGGAACGTAAAAGCAATAGCGTCACGAACTGAGATCCACATGAGTGTATGATTACTACACTTTAATAAGAATTAATAAAAAAGAAATATGAAAATATAAAAAAAAAAGAATCTGGAAAAGACAATAATGTCTTTATGGGCAATATTTCAGTGTGATACAGTTGGTCATATGTAGCAATAGCGTAACTAGTATTACGAGTAATAGGGTTTTCTATTTTGATTTTGAGACTTATTGGCATACTTCGTCAGGTTGCGGTTTTGTCTAAACTCTAAAATCAAGGTAGAGGTTTTGTCCACAGTCCACATGCCACATAGGAATTTGTAATCGCAATCCTCTTTAGTTTCAGTTTGTCCATCGTGCAAGGAAACTCGAAATAATTTACACTTTTGCATAGCCTTCGCTTGAGTGATTATACGAGATGTGTACTCAAAGGATAAGTGCCCAATTGGTTTACTCATTTTTGTTACATAGTTTTGTGATTTTGAGTTTACGTGCAAGTTCTGAGGGGAATGTACCTTCAAATGAATTTAAAGGTAAAGCGTAATACATAGAAGTTTAGAAAAGGGTCGTTCTCCAAATACGGATTCATAAATTATGCATTTTAGCCAGCAGTGTCTATATTGCATTTCCAGCCTGTAAGCTTCCGTCCGACGGGGGTGATAGGGAGGGAATTTGCATTAACTTGGAACACGAGGTGATACGATGCACGTCCCTGCGGAAGGTTTTATTAGCTTGGAATTTCACTGGAATTAGGTCAGCAGTTTGTGATGAACCTCAACCTGGCAAGTTCAACGAAACTTCAGTAAGACATGCTTTACTTTCCTTTCCCCATCGGCCACCCCACCTTTAATGAAAAGTTGGGTTCCTTCCAATTTAAATGGAATAAAGTAGGAAATATTACTGATTGATTCACGACGATAAACTAATTAATTGTAGGTTTGCTGTCCGGTTGACGAATATGTAGAACTGTATCCCGGAATGGATGACTCTCTTGAAACTCATGCAAACTTTAAGCTAATTCCTAACATCAAAGAATCTGAATGTGGTAGATCATTCGGATCAACAAATGACAGAATCATTGGAGGGAATGATGTGCCTCCTGGAACACATCCGTGGATGGCACGATTGGGGATAGTATTACCAGGTAATAGCAACTTACAATCAGTTACGCAGTGACTTCATCAAACCAAATTATTTGACTACCTCACTCAAAGATGCTCCGACTTTGGTTCTGTGTAATACACCTATCTGCATTAATCCATCGTATGTCTTATAAAAACATTGTGAACGGAACTCATACTTTACTAAATTTCAGACGAGGATGAAATTCGGTTCCTTTGTTCGGGCTCAATTATTAACGAAAGGTGAGTTTGACAGAATGATTGTATTTAAGCACGTATGATTCTGATGTGATTTACTTATGAAATGAACTATACTAGAATGGAATTCTTACATTCTTTTAGATACATATTGACAGCTTCACATTGTTTTAAACATGGCGAACTGTAAGTTCTATTCTAAGTACATATAATTTATGCAAAACTAATTATAAGTAGGTATGCTTAGAAGATAGTGTGGTTATGACAGTTGCTGGTTCTGGGTTTTTTTTACAGCCGAGTAATTAGGTTAGCGGAAACCAATGAGGAAGCGAAGGAAGAATGCGTCGAGGTAGGCGTAGACAAACACATATGTCAAGAGGTAGAAGACTATGAGCCGGAGAATGTCATAGTTCACAGAAATTACAGCAAGACGGTAGGCTCAGCAAACGACATTGCACTGATTCGTCTCAAGCAACCCATTAGAAACCTCAGTTCACGTAAGTTGTCAAAAAAGTTCTTTTCCATTTATTTTATACAAAGGTACGTGTGCACATGTCATGAACATTTGACAGATTATTATATGCGAAGGCAAAAGTAGCACAATATAAGGTTATGCAGTATTGCGATCGTTTTACTGTAACCGGTTCATTTGTCTAGTAATCCAGCCTAGGTATTTTGATACACGAGTATAAACCCCAGGATAACTAGAAAAGGTTGGTAGTGAAGTTAGACCAGATTAACATCCTGAAAACTAATTTTTTTGTTAATAATCTTAGCTTAAAACTTTTATAAAAGCTAACCCTGGCTCAGCACACCGAATGCCCCACGACACAATTCCCACTGTGGTCCAACGACCACGAAGTCGAGCTTGTAATGGTCCACCTGGATATTTGTAGCATAAGTTCAAGAATATGTGAACGACACTTGTTACCGCAATTAATTAATATTCTGCATCCGTCGAATTTCAATGCGTTACCTGAATCTCCTGCAAAGACAAGTAGTCAATAGGATTAGATATTAAAGTAAAGGCGCAGGATCGTGGGCAAATGTATTCAAGTTTGGAGATACTATAGGTATATTTACCTTGACATGAGTCTCGGGCACCTCTTCGAGCACCTGCACATAAATTAGTTTCCTGTCCACAGTATTCATGCAAGATTAATGTAATCTCTTTTTTACCATGTTTTCAATTACCTAATTAGAATTTATTGGCTTGCATTTTGATTACCTCAATTGGTTGAGTGTAGGACCTCCTGCATTCCTCCAGAGACCAAATTGGCACCATAATTTCCTGCAATGTATCCGATGTGGGACCCTATAGGCATTAAGTTGAAAATGTAACCCAACCAAGGTTAATGAATCACAAGCACAAGGTATCATGCGTATTTACATACGCCATAGTAAATTGTTCCGTATCCAGTCACAATTGCATTTTGATTTTCCAATTTGTCGTCGGCGTCTTCAGCATTAGGTAGACATATATTAATTATTCTCTCCTCAAAGAATGCCGATGACGATAACTGCAAAATGGCGATATCATTCTTGTAAGTGTATCTGAAAGGATTGGGTATTTATAGCATGTTATTATTAAAGTGCTATTTTATTCAAGAAAAGGCAGATCAGTTGATCAGTTACGACGTGATGTGCAGGTCAAGAAACTCACCGATTGAACTCATCATGTGCGGCATACTCAACAATATCAATGTCACTGGGGTTTGTTGTCGCATTAAATCTGGCAAAGTTGTATTCCCCAATACGAACAGCTAATTGTTCAACAGGTAAACTAAACATGAGGAATCCAGTAATTAATAATAATTAGCAGTGATAGAATATGATCCCAGTTGCAGTTAATAAAATTATATACGTTATTTATACCCATCCACGCAGTGTGCGGCCGTGAGAACGTGAAATTCGGATATCAGCACACCACCACAGTATTGCCCTGCTCTATAATCTCTAAAAAATGAAATATTACTTTGTTTGACCCATACTCATCTTATATTTGATAGGAATTTAATTGGGTCTTTAGATATTCCATATGTCGCAACGTCGTAACACTTTCAAAGTTTTGCATAGCGTTGCCCACACATAACTAGTGTTTTAAAAATTACACTTACACGGCTTCATCCTTTTTAAGCAAGGCTGCCATCCAGGGATACGCTGCAGACAGGGATCAAAATAATAGGGATTGCATTAAAAATGCCGAAATTGTCAGATTTTAGTGTGGCGTATGTATTGACATACCTCTTGGGTCGGTTACAGCTCTGCCACCTTGAATCCTTGATTCTGGCACATCATTTACTCCGCACCCTCTCGGCCGCCGTGGACTTGCTTGAGCAGGAGATCCTGAACGCGGCCGTGGGGTAGTTCTGCGAGGGGATCGTGTCGTTGTTGTAGATCCAAAGATGGAAGGAAATGGTGGTAGCGTAGGTAGTTCAATAAAAGGGAACTCGATACTTGGTCTGCGGGTTCGGCTTTCCTGGCGATCTTGTGGACAGCACACGCCGACGTAGTTCTCGTTAGGAATGTCGCATTGATACTCCAGAAACTTGATGAAGTCGGATTTAAACGCGTCCAACACGCAGTGTTCCAAGTGCCGACAACGACCACGCTTGTCGTCTGGAGTTGTGCAGCGCCCAAAATTATCATCGGGCTGACGCATAAGACATGAATAATAGACATTAATGTAAAACTATCGGGCCTGAGTTTAAGATTACCGAATTGAGCGGTGAATATTGGGAAAATGTGTGTGGGTACCCACCTGCTCAATTCCAATAGGAAGAAATCGCTTTCCTCCCGGGGCACTTCGATCCCGAATGAAAATCCCAGTGCCATTCTGCACCGAGTTGCTCCACGTCAGTCCCAACTCTTTTACATAGTTCTCCCCGTGACACAAAATGTTATCCGGTCCGCAGGGATCTACACTTTCATTGCGCCTCCTGATTTGGCCATGACCACGCCTGCTTTCCGCAGCCGCATCCTCCTCTGCAGAATCCCGTCTGTGGCCATGGCCATGACGAGCCCTATCCCTGCTTCTTCCTCGATGCCTATCGTTACCTTTAAAAATATCAAGTGGGTTTGGTATGGGTGGTAGAAAATCCAGGCCTGGCAGTTTACTTTTCTGTGTAAGTGATGATTCATCTTCAAGATTGTAGTCCTCTTCATCCGAGTAGTCTCTTTCCCGTCCTGCTAAAAATTGTTCATGTCATTAATTAATGCCTTATTCATTTTCGCACTTTGAGTGTTTCTAAAAGTGCATATACCTCGCCTGTTAATTGGAAAGGGATCAAAAATTCCATGCGCTGTGAAAATCAAATTTGAAAGACAATATAAGTTACACGCTTAGCGACATTTGAATAGGTACAAACTTGATGTAGAGCGGACAACTGAACATACCCCCGACACAAAGAACACAGTGGGTGATAATGCACATGATAGAGAATACATGTGTCCATTGCATTTTAACAGTATTGAAGATTAGCTTGGTGGGAGGTTTATGGACATTGTTACTAATTCACATTTGTCACTTGCACTTTTACAACTAATCAAAATTCATAATCACGTGATTCACAAGCTTCCAAGAAACATACTATTTTAGCGTGAAATGTGGTATTCTAATTTATGAGGGGGAGCAGGACACGGAAAAATACTATTTACATATGGGTTATCCCAGCCCAACTGAACGAATACAAAACATTAACTGTACGTGCCTGATGGTCTTCATTCGCAAATGTTTTATGGGGGAGTGCATTCTGGGAAAACTATGAGTAACACGAAGATATCTCTATTGTTTTAGAGATTTACTCGTGCTTCCTTTGGAATTCTACTACTTCACAAAGACTGAACTTACAATTAGCGTCTTTGGATAGGTTTTATTTATGGAGTTACGTGATAACTTGATCACAAATCTCAAACCATTGAACATTTGTATTGGTAAGTGTGATTGTGAATTGTGAATACTGCGATGCAATGTAGCGCTTCTACGCAAATGAGAAACGATGCCAGTACCAGACTTCACAATAAGTTTGTATTTATATAATAATAAAATTACGTATTCACAACATTACAACTTGCTTACACTTTCAGTACTAGCGTGTGACTTATTGTGAGATCAGACTCCATGAAACAACACAGCCAGGCTGGTAGCATTAATTGTTGGATGATATATGATTTCCTGATTTCCTTAAAGTAATATATAATTTAAGGTATTGCTGTTCACCACATTGAGAATTGGGATTCGATTCGACACGCTGGCTTTGTACGCTCAAGATCTCGACAAGATCAGTATAGTACCGTGTGAAAGAGTAAAATTGTCTGCAAAAATAGATATATTCACGTGTACCACATAAATACATTCATAGTAGCACACTTTTCTAGAGGTTAGTCATGTGTGCAATGCTCCATGAGAAATAAGGTTCTGCAAAAAAAATAGCGGAACCGCAAGTCAGAATGTGGGACTGAGAACTTTAACGTACAATGTGGTGATGGAGGTAACAACAACTACCTGCTTCTTTGAAGTTGTTCATCTGGCTTTATTCTCATTCCGGTAAAATTTGCATTGTAATATATACTGATCACTAAACGCAGCCATGTGGAACCATGCCGAAAGCTATATAGTATGGAAAGACTATTGGAGTTGGAGGTCAGGGGTAGATGAGGTACGGGATGGTAAACGCTTTATATTAGGTAACAAATTGTATGCAGATCTTTACTATTAGGAATATGTGTAATCATGTGCTGATTTCGATATCAATCTTTATGAAGATATATGGTACATATGAGTGGTGCCAATGCTTTTATTACCAAACTAACTCACCTGATGTTGACCTATGAATTCTTATTCTGCAGCATTTACCAGACCTGTCTGCCTCCCATTTATCTCAGATTTTCAGTTACCTGATTTGGAAAACATTGCTGTATCTGCCACTGGAGCTAAAAATTTGATGCACGTGCAGGGTTGGGGAAAGGAGAGTAACGAAGGTAAAATGTAGCAGCATTAATTATGGTGAAAAATTGTGCTACTTGGGGTTACACATATATTTTGCAATCTCCACCTTATTGCACTTTCGATCTGGTATACAACAATGCATCGCATGATTCCTTCTAATATGTAGATACCGTTGGAACTGTACAACTGAAGGAAGTGCTCGTTCCCCTACGATCCAATATTTACTGCCGTCACATTTTTCGCAGAAATAATTTGTCTATTTCGGATGATCAAGTATGTACAGTTCATTAAACTGGTTTGAACATTGCTTCGTGTTAAAAGAATGAAATGGATGTGTGTTTAATTTAGATGTGCGCAGGAGGAACAAAAAACAAGGGTTCATGTTCTGGAGACAGTGGCTCACCTCTGCTAATGTACGGTCACACGTCAGACAAACCAGGTGATATTCGCATGTTTCAAATCGGTATTGTTTCATATGGCCGACGCCAATGTGGACTGGAGAATGCTCCCGTGGTGTACACAAGAGTTCGCTCATTTTTAAAATGGTTACTCGACAACATTAGAGAATGAAGCAAAGATATACGCGACACATGAACTAATTTCCCAGAATCTCTTCATGATGCCTTACAATTATTATTATTATTAGCTCGCTGCGAACGAGCTTATTATATATATAAACATGTAATATTTTGAATTTGTGCGTGTCGTTTTCGTTTTTATAATTTAGAATCCTGCTAACTGCGAGACTTACTTATGAATCAGGTTCAAAATAAACTGTTTCTTTTTAAATTGAAATCATCATCTGGTACTTTGTCAGTTTGGTTTCTTTATATACATAGGATCATTAAAAACCATTCTCATAATCAACATGAGAGAAACAATTAATTACAAGTTCTTAATGGACAAGCAGTATATGAATAATAACATCAGTAATCAGTATTGCCACAAATATTAATAATTTGAACACTTGAACAAGCGGGCGTTATGAAAGACGGAAATGGTGCATAAATATATTCGTGAACGCTGGATTCGATTGTATATTGAAAAAACGTTTTTAAACTGTCCATTGCTATTACGTTTACGAGTCGAGCGCTAGCAAATGTCACAATTTTGCTGTTGGCGTCGATTTGAAGAGCTGTGATCTCCCCCAGCAGCAGCCATTTCACTTTCAGCTAAAGCTTTTGCTAAGAGAAAATCTTCTTGCTCTTGAGATAAGGCAGCAGCACCACTTGGCGTAGTGGATGATCCATTTGCTTGACTGGATAATGAAGCTTCTAGAGCCATTCGTAAGGCATCTTCTTCTGACTACATAGAAATGGAAAAACCATTTAGTTAGGATATACTTGAAAACCCAGTTGTAACGCAAATTATGCCATATATAAGAAAAGAAGGAGTGAAGGAAGGACTCTTACTATATTTCCTTGTAGTGATGAAACATTTCTCCCTGTATTGCTATTTGACCTAGAACTTGCTAAACTAGGTAGAAATCCCCTTGAAGGAGCACTACTAGAGGGGGATCCAGAGGTAGCTGAACTGTGGTTTGAAGTTGTCTTATTATTAGTAATTCTTGCAAGGGCAGCCAGTCCAGGTTTACTGACGGCTTTTCCAGTCGTATTAGAGCAGGAATGATCATGGGGGTGCCGATGTTTTAAACAGAAATTTGAATTACATCTATCACAAAGCACAGGCACTAGTTCTTTTTGTTTGCAACCCTTGAGTGAACAACGGTTACTGAAAACTTTCTGAAACGTCGTAAAAAATTACATGAAAATAGGAAATGCATTTTTACATCTATTGAATAATTATTATTCTTAAAATTATTATGTGTACACCTACCTTTCGGCGTGTTACAGCAGTGTCAGAATTACAATCCGAGTCAATATGACGACTAACCCTGATATCAGGCAATTCGTCAGCCTTTCCTGGGATCAGCGCGTTGCAAAGAGGACAAACTGGCACTTGAACATTTTTCTTGAATGCAACAGGGCAGTTATGGCCAGCGTATGAATAATGGTCTCCACTACAATATCAAATACATACATGTGACATGAAGGTTATTTAGAGTCGCACAATTGGCGAACATGCTAACTGCATAATATCATTTAATGAATATATAGTTTATCTTACCAAAAGATTTTAGTGCAGCCGTCACATTTTACAGGCAGAAAATCTGCAAAAATCAGACGTCATCATCATCATATTACCTTACAATTTGAATATAAAAGTGAGATCAATACGGTAAGTTAGTATTTCAAAGTCCTTGTTACTAAATACAAAAGTATTCAAAAACTGATGGCTCACCTAATTTTCTGCAATGCTGCTCGCTACAGTGTTGACCTAAGTGAGGCAACTCCATTGTATTTTCCTAAAATCTACACGTTTACGTATACAACTGCACTGAAGATATATAACGATTCAGACTCAAAATTTGACAGCGAATTTTGTCCTTTTTAAAGCTGAGATACGTTATTGCTGTTTAATCTTTAAAAAACGAAGCGATAATTGAAAATGGCAAAACACAAATCCCCTATTTTCTACTCACGAAACGAAACGAAACACTAGTTCAGTCACAGATGAGCATTTCATGAGCATAACTACGTCAGGTAAAAACGTGTGCAAATTTTTCACTGACAGGTAAAGTAAAATCCAAATTTGCATTAATATTTCCCAACTTGAATGGACACACTTTTTTTGCAACTTGCTTGGAAGGACTACGGAAACTGAATGACTTGCAAAACAAAAGAAGATCTCATTTATATATTAGGTAAAGTAAAATCAAAATTTGCATTAATATTTCCCAACTTGAATGGACACACTTTTTTTGCAACTTGCTTGGAAGGACTACGGAAACTGAATGACTTGCAAAACAAAAGAAGATCTCATTTATATATAGTGTCTTTTTGCCAATAGTTAACGAAATAAAACGACAATGACTCAGCTGTACATACTCAGCTCTCAGCTCACTTCTCACTTAAACTGACACACTGCACATTTTCACAATTCATCATTCATTATAATAGTACTTCACACACATCACATCCCACTGATCCCACCATGCATGCTCATGCTCAGGTAAAAAGAGATCCCCTCGTTTTTGTGGTGTGCTCTGCTGCTGTGCTCTTTTTACGTTCATTGATTCATTTGCAGCAAATGTATTACGTTTACGTTACATATTACATTATAGTATACTGTGCTATGCATAAATACACGGGAGATGTGTAGGTAGTAAGTAATCAATTTTTATCACATTCCGAATATCACAAAAACTTCACTCAGAAACACGTATACATTACTATTACATATATATGTACGTATATTACTGTGTGACTTGTGTGAGTAAACTTATGGGTTGTAATGTAACGTACGGCATGGAAAGTCTATAGCCTTTGTGAAACTGAGACTGACTGCATTCTTGAATGGTCTGCGTGTGCAAAATAAAATAAAAATTAATGTGAAGTGAACTACGTTTTATAATACCAGAGAACCAGACAGACACAGAAGAACAGACGTAGATTACACAATAAAATGTACGTGGATTTGTTTCAATTCAATGTTTCCGTGCAGATTTCATATAGCACATACTATAAACCACTGCAATATATGCTATATAACATTCATCATTACTACATAAACATTACTAGCAATTTTGGTTATGATTTTTTACCTACTGAAAACCCTGCTCAGTATTTCTCAGGTAGATACGCAATGCGCACTAAATATTACAAACATATTTCTAGAACACGCGAGCTATGAATGAACAAAGATTCAGTCAGATTGAGAATATGGGTATAGGCAAAACGGGCAACGTATTTAAGATTTCATTTTCGATTTGTACATGACTACATTCATTTAAAACAAAGATAAATCATATATTCTCCTAGCTAACGTCTTCTTAACATCTTTGTCTGCATAGTCTGCAATGTCCTAGGCACAATTATGAACACAATGTACAAGTCTCATATTCAATGGAAATGGATGGAACTAATGAAAGTGAACTCCTGTACATTCTACCTTCTCCTAGAACAGTCAGGAAAAAACACTTTTATGCTGATGCAATGTAATAAAACTTGCATGTTACCTACCCTCAAGAAACAAGTACTTGAAAAGAGAATGGTGTATTCAGCAATGTATTATTGAAACTGACATGATATACATTTATTTTCAACAGTTATGACAAAATTTTTCATAGCTATGCTGATATAACTCAAACCCAATTTTAAAGATATATACATTTAACATTTATTGTTTAAATGTGTATGACATGTTTACATATCCCCCTCGGTATCCGCATTAGTGTTTTGCATGTTCATGATAGTACATCAATACAATAAAGATGACGTGTAGAAGGCACGCAATCTTGCAAATGACTAAACATTTATAAGCATCAAAATACGAATAACAGTATAATTAAAACACATTTTAAACTTCCTATTAAAGTTTCGGTACAAATTACATGGTGCATTTGAATTACAACCAACAACAACGGTACAACTAAAATTACCTACCATCTTGTGCTATAAAACCTATTTCTTTATAAATTCATACATATATAACGTATCATACCACTTCAACTAAATGGTGATTGTTTAACACAACTTATGTTGATCGGTCTGGATTGGATTCTACGACAGGATGAGTAGTAAAAACAGTAAAACAGATGAGTGTAGTGTAGTGTGAAGTAGACAAAGAATATTAGCAAATACTTGGACAATTTTAGTGTCGAGATTCGCGAGAACGGGAACGGGATCGGCTACTTTTGGGACTTCGCTTTCCCCCTCCATAGTCAGGCGACGCACGAGACCGTCTTGGTGAGAAGCTGCGGCTTCGACTTCGAGATCGAGAGCGACTTTCTTCATCGCGTTTGACTCGTATGTAGGCAACCTCGCCCTCATGAGACCGGAATCGCGAGTCATCAAGTTTCTTAATAGCATACTTCATATCGTCATATCGGACGTATTCCACAATTCCAGTTCCATCCTTGGAAACGTTTGCATAACACACTTCCCCAGCCTACATGTTTTAGAAAATATATACTATCTAGGGAATATCCGGTACTGCCAAGCCAAATAAGTGAGCAAGCTATGCCAAATTATCACTATTCTAATAAATTCATTAAAACATTATACGTACCTCCCTCATATGGTCCTTCAGATCTTGCCAACTACCGCTTGGTGGTAAACCTAGACATAAAAATTATCAGTTTTACTGCCAATCAAGCCTAAGGTCAGTATAAGATGTTGCCAATTTCATATTATTTTTCAAATGGCTCTTTTCCATTTATAAACAGATATCTAACGCACCACAGTAATACGATTGTCGTAAATACTGTTTTAATTAAAATCTTTAAAGATCACTAGGTTTCAGACATTGCAAACAGCAAACATCTGAAGTTCTAGTAAGATCATATAATATCGTACAAATGCATAAAAGTCGGATTGGCATTGACTTAAGGTGTTGTGTAATTAAGCAATCTTTTGTTTAGTTCTTTCCCATGCTGATGCTAAAGATTTTTATAAAAATCCAATACGTTAGGAGAAACAAGCAGTAAATGGAAGAGCACATAACCAAACCAATCTAGCCATTTCCCACAAATAATAAAAGCTATGTAATATAGCTTAAAACACTTAAGGGAGTAAATAAGGCCAATGCAATTAGCATAATTTCAAGTGCCCAGTCAGGTTTCAACAGTTTCAATACCACCACACTCGTACATTAACCAAAACAATCCACAATGGCAAAAACCGCAATCCGCAATTTCCATGCAAGCTTAAGTACTATATACTACTAGAAGAAGGGGAAGAAACGTTTAAAGTTACTACGAGATAGTTTTAATGTAAAAGGCATATCGGGATCATCATTTTCTAAATAGCAGTTAGCAGCAATAAGATTGTGCTAACTGTTGCTCAGCTTACTGCAATGTATACACTAACTTGGTTCCATTCGTTCGACATAGTATTATGCTGCTACTAGACGATGATGCTGCAAAAGGTAGTCAAATGCGTACTGAACTACAAGTTTAATTATACCAAGAGGCTCATTCCATTGTTATTTTACAAGCGTAATTATTATTAAACTAATAGTTTATGTACGAGATACAAATATCCCGGTTTTGGTTACTGCTATATACATGCCCTAAGCACAGTACTTCACTCCCACTCGAATTACAAAGCTCTGCATCTCCACCATTTCAATGCAAATTGCAAGCAAAAATATAAAAACTGTATATAAATGTAATAGTACTGTTACAAGCCATTCTGATAAAAACCTGTTCGTAAAAGTAATAGAAATTACCATCATCAACACTTATCCACAGAAATAAGCATTACTGGTCTTACTGACTGTGAATAAGTTGGCTTGTCCCAAAAACATTAACGTTAAAATCAGATATCCCAAAAAGTGATTTGAATTCCCAAAGTATAAGATATAAACGAAGTCATCATCAAGCAGTCCGCAATCGATGCACTAGTGCTTCAAATATGATGGAGACTTAATTTCTTTTTCTTTATGAATTGTCCTTTGAATGACTCGTCGTTGATGCAGTTTCTCAAGCAGCATATGATCCAGAGAATTACGAGGAAAGGCTTGTAATGCATTCACACATTGTATATACAAACACGAGAGGAGGCTGGTAAGTATACAAGTCTTGCGTAGTCATGTCCCAGTTTCCCAACAATGACAAAAAAGCTCCTTCTAGCTGCCAAATTGAATGTCGGTACTGCAAGCCCTATCCTTCCCTATTTCCCAGATAGAATTCTTTAACTGTGAGTCCAGTAATGAAACTGTCCTTGTTCCAGTTTACACTACAGCTCCCAACCAAACAGATGATGAGCTCCCAAGCCCACCACTGCACCCTTTCAGACTTAGACATGGGCGTTCGTAATCCATAGAATTATCCATAGATTCTAAATGACACAACAATTTACGCTATAAATCAATAATACAATTTCACTTGTCCCTCAATCTACGTATGTATGTACAATAGTACAGAAGAGTTTATGTTGGGTTATACGAGAGTTTAGAGGAGCCAATAGTGCAGCAATCGTGATGAAAATCGATTGCGTATCGTAATGATTACAATAATAATAATAATAGAAGCTATGTAGTAATATCAACAAGAATTAAACATTAAAGTCGTAATATACCAGTTACGCGGACTCTGAATTCCGAACGACTAAAGGCAGCACCACCTCTCCTGCCTCCACCACCACCAGATCCAGCAATAGGACGTCCACCTCTTCCTCTAGGCCCGTTTCCTGCATACACAATCGTTAGCTGTTAGTATACAGTAATATTGCAAATCGATAATCGAATGTAATGTAGGGCAACATTACACTCTATATATGTATATATATTCGTTTTAAATTATATCTCTACGTACGCTCACCTGTTGGGTATTCAACTCGAATTTTCGATCCCCCGATCACGTAATTATTCCGACGACGCAGAGCGTCTTCCGCATCTAAATAAAAACAAAATAAAAAAATACTTTCGTGAAACTTTTAACACTTTTTATAATCAATCACATTTATTTGTAGCATACACCAGACCTAGTGCCAGTCCCGGCGCCCGGGACCGGATTAAGCAAAGCTTATACTCATAAATAAACACTTTTATCAACAAGCAAGCAAAGTTCATGCATAAGATGTAGTTTGCAAATTGTAATTGTAACTTCGTTCAGATCTAAATTGTAAGTCGAAAGTCAGAGTAAACATGGATATTTACCTTTAGGAGATTCGAATTCCAGGAAGCAAAACGGGTTTCCTCCTCTAGGGATTTTCAGCTTAAGATCCACCAATTTTCCAAACTTGTGGAACATATCTTCAATGTCCTTCTCCCTACATTTAAATGCATAATGGGAAGAGAAATTAGTGTCAAGTAGCCGAACATCTATTTTCATTAATTATCTATCCCCATTTAGTCTTGCAACATAGTCCTATTATTGTACGCAGCAGAGAATATTATCGTTTATCATAACTTGTGCAAATAGTATCAAACATAAATTGTTCAGACTTACCGTATATCATAGGGAAGATTCCCCACATATAAACGACGCTCTTTGGGTGGCATTTTCAATCAATGAAACTTTTAAGAGAAAATGTTGTTAAGATGAAGGATTGTCTCTTCTGAAAACAAATTACAGTACATGTATTACGTTTACGTACTTTACTTATGAGAAGTAAAAGTAGGAATAGATAAGGAATAATCAACTGCGTCATCAGAAAGAACACTAAAGACCTAAGGTTGGAAATGGGACACATATATGGATAGCCATGTTTATGGTGTATACAGAAATTGCTAATCAATTAAGAATTACGACCCGACTACTCAAACCCATAAATATTACAAACAAATCAATAAATAATCAATACTAGTTATCAGTTATCATTATAATCACTTGCAATCGTCGCTTGATTGATCTACGTAGTATCAAGATTCGGCTAGGATTTAAGCTTGAGGTAAATCCGACTAAAATAAGAATACGAACTTAAATTATACTAAATATTTTAGAAATCAACACGTTAATAGCAATTAAATTCGCATTTAGATTCGCGTGTTGCGTTCAAAGTCCCTCGCATCTTTACTTGCACCATATTATAGTCAATAGTTAATATTGGATTGTAGCCGAAAATGGAGTTGAAAATGGTACTTCACTGAAAAGACTACTTCTAAACTGAATATAAAAACAGCTGTTTTAAAATCAGCTTATAGAAATAGTATGATCCTAATAAGTAAACCACGGACGGGGTCATATTAGCGATGACAAGATATTCATAGATAGACATACACAAACTGCGTGTTACCTGCTGCAACAGTTGACAGTTCTTGATAATCTTGTGGTTTTTCAGTCTATATTTTCCTCCCACCTTTATTAATATCTCCTCCTTGAAGCATCCGGTGGTCCGCCGAAATCTGCTATTACAACCCTGCGATTTAGAAGAACGAGCCCAATTATTATTTCCTTAAATATTAGAGAAACTATCCATATTTAAATACTACTTTCATAATCTTGGGGCATCGGCGCATCCCTTCTTATACCTTCTACTAATATCAACTACTGAGTTGCGACTTGTTTTTCCTCCGCTACTATCACAAAACCGGAGGCGTCCTGGCGTCCAAAAGTAAACTGTTCTCCTCCGAGTTCCTCTCTCTCTTTTTCACGTTACTTATATATATCAGACAGGAGAACTGAACTATTCAGTATTTCATTTCGCTCGTATCCCTTCCCTAATACCGTATTTTCCTGCTTTATGATGAATGATATTATTGACGTGTCTCCAAATGTTTCCACCGGTCCAGTAAAGTGTAGCCAGGTGTCCTCAAAAAAATTCACGAGAACTGCCAAGGACACACGAGTCCTAATACCGTACTTTCCTGCTTTATGATGAATGATATTATTGACGTGTCTCCAAATGTTTCCACCGGTCCAGTAAAGTGTAGCCAGGTGTCCTCAAAAAAATTCACGAGAACTGCCAAGGACACACGAGTATTAAACGGGCTAGGTTTCTTTCTTTTTTTTATAATGTTTTTACGACTCCAATAATGCAAAATACAATCGCAATCGCAACTTGTGTGAGGAGAGGAGAAGTTCTTGTACTTTACCAGCATCGACTAGGAAGTATCAAATAAAATAAAACAAGTTTGTATCTAGTAGAGAAAAGCCGTGCCGTGCCGTGTGATCAGGGTATTCCGTAGTATTCCTTTCGTAAGTATTTGTGTTTTATTTACACACACACACACACACGTCGTATCCATACAAAATTTTCTACATGCATATCAGGCAGCAGCAGCAGGATCCCCTCAAAATGTATTGGGATTGATTGGGATGGAAACACAAAAAAAAATACTGTTCTACTGTTCCCTTGCCTGATGCCTGTCTCCATAACTAAAGTAACTTCAAAATATGAGGTGGTGCAGTAGAGTAAGTAAAAAAGTACATACGTTTCGTAGCTAGGTACTTGGTCGGGATGATATGATGATGATGAGTACGTGCCTCCCAGCAGCAGCAACAGAAAAGTGTGCACAACACAACGCACACACAAAGTTTTATTTTTTTTCTATGTTCTCACTCGCAGAGCCCAGCAACCACGCACACGAACGGAGGAGCACAGAAATGTGAAATAATGCTTCTTGAAATGGAAACTCAAAATGTAGATAAAAAAAACTAATGTATTCGTATTCATATGCTATATGCAATAAAATTTACAAAATCTTTATGGATAAAGGAAATGGAAAAGTAACTATCTATCTATTACCTCAACTCAAAACTCAAGCTTATGTACGTACACTGACAACTTTTGTGAGTGTGATATGATGGGATGTGAAGTGAATGAATTGTGAATGCGGAAAATAGTGTGGGAATGAGAAATGGTATGAATTCTTTTTTTCAGCGATGAGTGCCGATAACATTTTCCATTTCTCACTAATATTGCCATTGGGATTTGTGATGTGATGTCATATTTTATTAAGCATTGCTGTATTTTTTTATAGTTTGCGTGGGGTGTATGTAGTATGAACGATACCAGGGTTAAAAAAATGAAAGATCGATTGGTATACAATACATACATATAATATGGTACTCGAGGCTATAGAACATCTTAAAAGAGGACGAGCAATAGCATGACCTGTTACTAACAAAATCCCCAGCCAGTTTACAATTTAACTGGCCGGTCAAGGTGACAATGACCTGATGAAATTTGACAATTTGCTCTAAATGCAATGTGCTCATTTCGAACGCATTTTTGTAGCGGTTTTCTATACTTTATGACGGCGTAACCTGGAAGTACCTTTATTTTTTATTCGTCGTTGTAACCTCACTTTACATCCCTTAAAAACGTGTTCACTCACCCCGTTAAATTCTCCAGGATCTGCATATATACTCTCTAGTTAATTATGCTACTAGTAAATGCGCAATGACTACTATGACTTTCAAAAACTCGTATTCTTGATAAGTTCACGGTATCATGGTAAGCAAAAAATGTACATACCTATCCGAGTTATTCAGTTTTATTTAATAGCAGTCCAGCCAGATAATTCCACTGCAACTGCAGCACACTCTTCTGGCCCATGGCATGTCACAAACACATTTAGCATGCGATGCGGTATACGGTGCACACCTGCTCAATTTGCAACGCATTTCATGATCATGATCATGACAGACTGTAAAATGTGACTCCACTGGCTCCTGAATTCCTGAACCCATTAAATGTGCAAACGGCGACAGCAAGATGCTTCTTCCTCGAATTTCGCTCAAAAGTAAAAATGTTTCATTGGACTTTGATGGTTTCAGTGTTTCATTCAGACGTTAGGGAAAGTAATTTTCTAAAAAACAAATTGACTGTAAGAAAAAGTACATTTTCTTTTTTATGATTATTTCGTAAAAGCGCGATAAGAGCCCCAACAATACTGTATGTAAAAGGTACTAAATCTCCAGTCATAAAAGTAATTAAGCCATAAGCAATTTTTCGATGTACGCCAAACCAGCCTCAGCCTCTTCTTTGTTCTGTATGCACGAAATGAAACGGAAACTACACAACTTGAATGGTTAAGCCAAGCCCTCCTCTTGCAATTTCTACTCACGTCGATTGGATGTATTCAAAATGACAGGATAAAGACATGTCGTGCTCGTTTTCCCTTGTCACTTTCTTTCGGTGTAACTAGGTTAGACGAAACGAAGAAACCACACGTAACAAAATTAAAAGACATGAAGCCAAATGCATCTATATAATTATATAACTTACGTTTGTCATCCTTGTATATTTTGTCGGAATAAGACACTTGCATATATAGTGCGTACACTCTTCCCATTAATGAAAGTAAAAGTCAACATAATATCCTATGTTATGTCAATAACGAAACCGTGTTGTTCGTTATTCACGCACGAAGCATGAATAAACACAAAAGTTGCGGATGTATCGGTTTGTTTAGCTAGCATTGCTAGCATCAAACAGAATAATATTCATTTATTATTGATTTTGCACGTTTCTCTGTATTGAAAGTAGTCGACTGAAATTACATTATTGACAATGGAGTTCATTCAACAATCAATAATGCGTTAACTTTGTTAATGTTTCTCGTGAATCAGATAAACGATGAAGGCAGAGTGTCAATCTCATGTTGATCATAATTCATGATGTAATTGCGATGGTGCAAAGAATCATGATAATACCAGGTTGAGCTACAGTATTTTCCGTAAAGACAAAATTCTAAAGTCAAATACATATTTCGTAATACTTTGATTTTGGCTAAAATTACTGAGTGAGTAAAATGATTATATAACCGCAGTCCGCAGTAGCAATTATTGTAGAACATATAACTCAACATAATGTAATTTTAAGTAAGCAAGTTGTTAGCATTGTAAGTATGTTGAATTAAAACTAATAAATTAACAAAAAGCATAGACTTTCACACGTCTCTTCCTTACAGTTTAGAGCATAAGCTGCCAGAGCAAAGGATAAAAATGACGAACGATGCAAAACTAGCTTTCGAATGATATAACTCCAGCCGGAGTGATGTTAGACATTTAATTATTGAAGTACTAATTGAAAGTTTTCATGCACTATAAGTTACACTATGTTTATCAGGTAGCTGCTATACATACCTACTAACTACGTTTTTAATACTCTAATATTAATATTGAGTAGGACTTGGAGGCAACGATCTGTTAAATCGTTCTACTGCGTGAGTAATATGCTAGTAAATTAGTAGGTAGAAGTATCCGCAAACACACTGAGCAAAATAAATAGTTATGCATTGTTGACTCATGAGGGCTGAAATGCAGCGTGGTTTTAAAGCGAATATTAATAACACTTACTTACAGGGTGCCTTATGACCGTCGCCACTATAGTATCACTGTATCAGCTTACAGGGTCTGCAAGCATGCTTCAAATACCTATAAAAAAACAATGCCCCTCTATTCTTGGCTTCACTGTCAGTCTATACATCAACTATGAAATTGTGCACTGCACAGCACAAAGACAATTAGACAAAAAATATTTTGATCTCTCGCTATATCCCATTCGCATGCATATTTTACTGCATTATCTCACTACGTATCGAAGATGTCTGAAAGAGCCATAAAACTACAATCAAGACTTAAGAACCCTTAAACAGCTTAAGGCTGATATGTAGGTAGTTGCATATTTTCTATGAAATATGTGAAAGGGTTTTCATATAAGATGCAAAAAATGTATCCGATGTTATTAGTCGACCATCGGTCGTTAGCAATAACGGAATATCTCTCGCATTGCTTTAAGGGACCCCTATTTAACAAGATTTAGGAGTGAATGTTTGTTTGGTGAGAGTGGCATAGTGGAAAGCAAGTCTTAATATCTGATTTTTCAAAAGGCGCCTGCCTTTCTTCTTGTGCAATTAAGTTTCCTTGTTTTTAAAGACAGCCTGTAGCAATACATTTACATAAGACACGACGCTGCGCTGGGTTGTCATTTGTCATTGCTTGTCTGTGCGGTCCCTTTGTTTGTTAGTTAAAGTATGGTCGGTGTTTTCGTTTGTTAGAAAAAAAATTTCCTCAGCCATGGGTATTGTGTTCATTAACTTTAAAAGTTTTGCTTTAATAGCATTAATTATAAGCACTGCACAATCCGTTCCAGGACCTTGCGCCCTAATGTAAGCTAAATGTTTTTTTTTGTATTTGTACAATTTGAATTTACAAAGTTTTGAAATTCCTCAAGTTCCATGTTATTATCATTTCTTGTGCACAGTGATTCAGATTCTAGTCAGGTTTGCATTTCACTAGATGAAATTAATCAAGCATTCCAGCAAGCGAGACTGGCACATGAATTACTGGAACCGGTTACTTTCTCCCCTCTAAAATCCCATAAACACCATCATCACATTGATCAGTTGGGTCTGGTGTTGCTAGAAACTTCGAGGATACTTTCGAAAACGCTCAAATTAGATTACGAGCAGATTTTTGAAGTACTGCCCCAAATTGATATTGAGTTCACGGACATTTGGAAATTCTGCCCGGTGCAATTTAGGAAGAAAACGTGCAAGGTTCTA